>APFE030395570.1:32988-78419 GCA_000404065.3 Pinus taeda | reverse complement strand
ATTTAAGTCGGAATTTAAGAGTGAGATATTTTAAAATATGCTTCCAATATAACATTTATGAGTCGATTTTGGGGGGAACGGTCAGATTCAAATTCAAATTTTCCTATAAATTGCAAAGGTGTTATACAGGAAAATGACCTCCTCATCATCTCAAACGAGAAATACATGATGACTGAAGGACTAACCAATTTCACAGGCCCAATTGTCAACCTAACGCCACCTAAACACTAGTAACCTGCATTATAAAGCTTCCTAGCAAGGCTAAGGGTGCATTAGTGCCCAAAGTAACTTTGTTTGTTACCACGGGAAGAGTGTTAGTGAACCATAATGAGTTTCCATGGGTCAAGGAAATGAACTTACTAAGATAATATCCCTAGATTCTCTCCTATGTTAGCTCATAAAAGCAAGGAAACATCAAAACTCAACCTATTTGGGCAAATTACTAATTCCTAATGGAGTATGCAAATGGGAAAGAGCATAAAGGCATGGAAACATCACTTCTTTTGCCTAATGGAACTCATGAAGGACTTGGAAACCCTAACCTCACATGCTCTATATGTAAGGCTAGGGCCATTGTGAAAGAGGTCAAACCATTTGAAGGGATTGCCTATTTGACTGTCAAGCAGAGTCTTAGACTAAGGCATCATAAGAGGTTAAGAAGGGGGAGAGAGAGGAGTTGGAGGGGTAAGGGAAGGTTGATGTAACTAATGGTTGTAATCACTCTTTCTAAATCAATATAGAAATGCAATTATGTTGTCCACTCCGAGATTTTTATAGTGTGACTTGTTTGTATGTTTATTCAATATCATTAGCATGAGTGGCTTAGATATATATAACTAGATATCTTTATATGTTCATGCATTGTTTATCAAGGTTTTATGTTGTGATATTAAACTTGTCTTTGCTATGTGCAGGTTTTGATCTGGAGCTATCTCAATGAGTCTTCTGCCTAGCTGCATTGCACTCTCCAGCAACACCATACTAATACTCGAGATAATAATTCCTTCTCGCTTTGATATTCATTTGGTAAACATATATATGCATGTATCTTTATGATAGCTGCAGCTAATTTGACTACCTGCCAAGGATTCTAGGAAGATCCTTGAGGGTTTCTATATCACTAACAACTATTGAAACCAAATAATGTAGATCTAATGAGCTAAACAAAAAACAGTAAAATTTTTGTATTTTTTCTTTAACGAAAACAAAAACTTTAAAAAGTATAGCTATTTTCTTAAAAAAGAAATTGTTCAGGATACAGTTCAGTTAAACAAGTGCAGTTGCAGATCCTTGATCAGTGTACAAGCGAATTTCCTAACCCATGAGGTCATGGAGCAAGTTGTTTATCAAGAAATGGCTGACTAACACTCTGTACTAGAGGCTATAGAGAGTTAGTTTTAGCACTAACGATCTATTTGTGAGGACACAGTGCTTCATAAAGCACTATTTATACTATCAACCAGTGTTAATGAGGCAATCTACTCAAAAAATGGGTTGTGGGGATCAGATCTAGGGTTGAGAACTGAGAGAAGTATAGTCCTGAGTGGTCAGAAAGAGAATGAATAAGTACAGGAAGGAACAACATGCTAAAGCTTCATCAAGCAAACCAAGGACCATTGAAGACTCTGCACATTTCGCCATGCGAAGGTGAACCTATGATACACCATGACGACATCCATCACTTAGCAACATTCTAGCTCGACATGCACTCCAACAACAGCACGAATGTACCACCATTTTCTTGTCAGGTCATGTCGAGTCAAGTCATGAGTCATGTTTCCCACATCTCCACTATGGGCTTATTGTCAATCAATGTGATGTAACCTAAAAGTCCAGGAGACCCACTTGTTGAAACATAAACTCATGTAAGTCGAAAAGTCATGGAAGTTGAATGGTCATGGGGGGTATTCGAACAACCCCAAGGGTTACTTTCACCCTTGGCTATAAATACCTCCCTCATTTGTACATGAAAGGAATTTTCACCTCAGCTCCTCCCACATAACCAAGAGAGTCTGTAACCTTTTCTCTGAGGAGTAAGTAGTGGATCGAATGCCCCACTGATGGGGTGACTGATGTATGGTGTAACGATGTGCCTCGGAACTTTCTTCTAATTCATAAGCTTGTTCACAGGCTATCACACTTTCACACTTGTATTGTAATTTTTGTAAGACTGATCTTTAACACTTGTAATGCATGTTGCTTTAACCCGTGTTCTACATCTGAATCGATTCATTTGTTGTAATGCCTAATCTATTAATCAAAATGTGTTGTATATGTTGTTAATGTTGTCCCGTCCATGTCAACTGTTCTGCTAGACATCAGACAGACCTTTCACATGAACCTTGTTCTAACAACCATTGCACTCATTCGAACTGATCTGTGAGCGTTGTACATATTATCTTACCTTGAATGTTGTTAATGCCACATCTGAGTGGACTGCTCCTCCGGAAGTTGTCTTTGTCATTTTGTGTTGTGTTTCCTAGCCGAGTTAGAATTGATCCCTTTCAACCTGGAACTCACCTTCATTCTCTTCCCCTCATAGTGAAAGAACCATTCACACAGGTACACTTACACTCACTAGGCATACGAACCTCACTTCTTGAAGACAAAGCAACCCACTCTCCTATGCTAACAAGCAAGAGTTCAGGCAAATTCTTAAGACAATGGCAACTGGGCCAACATACTAGATGGGACTCCCACACCAAACGATGTAAGGTCTGTTATATAGAAAAATGGCCTCCTCATCAACTTAGAGGAGAAACACATGATGACTGGAGGACTGACAAAGTTCACAGGCCCAGTTGTCAAGCTAACACTACCTAAACACTAGAAACATGCTTTATAAAGCTTTCTAGCAAGGCTAAGGGTGCGTTAATTCCCAAAGTAAATCAATATGCTACCTCTAGAAGAGTGTTAGTGAACCCTAATGAGTTTCTATGGGTCAAAGTAATGAGTTGACTGAGAAAATATCCCTAGATTCTCTCCTATTTCGGCTCATAAAAGTAGGGAAGCATCAGAAATCGACCGGTTTGGGGGAACTACTAATTCCTAATGGAGTATGAAAATGGGAAAGAGCATAAAGGCATGGAAACATCACTGCTTTTTCCTAATGGAACTAATGAAGGACTTGACAACCCTAACCTCACATGTTATATATGCAAGGCTAGGGCCATTGTGAAAGAGGTCGAACCATTTGAAAGGGCTTGCCTATTTGACTATCGAGCAAAGTCTCAGACTAAGGCATCAGAAGAGGTTAAGAAGGGAGAGAGAGAGAGGAGTTGGAGGGGTAAGGGAAGATTGATGCAACTGATGGTTCCAATCCCTCTTCTCTACATCAATATAGAATTGGAATTGTGTTTTCCACTCTGAGATGTTGGTAGTATGACTTGTTTGTATGTTTATTCGATATAATTAGCATGAGTGGCTTAGATATATACAACTAGATATATTTATATGTTCATGCATTGTTTATCAAGGTTTTATGTTGTGATATTATACTTGTCTTTGTTATGTGCAGGTTTTGATATGGAGCTGGCTAAGGGGTCTTCTGCCTAGCTACATTGCGCTCTCTAGCAAAACCACACTAAGACTTGAGGTAATAATTCCTTCTCGCTTTGATATAAATTTATCAAACATAGAAATTCTTGTATCTTTGTGACAACTGTAGCTAATCTGACTGCCTTGCAAGGATCCCAGGAATATCCTTGAGGGTTTCTACATCACCAAACACCCATGCATTAATCCCTATAGCAAGGTCTAGTTGGGACTTCATACTGCGGTGATCCCCTGAATGTTGGCTGGTCCATCACCATCAATAGGAACCTAAATGGTCTGGTTGGCTTATTATCACTGAGCCCCATTTGTCTCTATATAGTCGGAAGGTTTCCGTATAGAGTTGTTTTTGGTCTTCTAGGATGAGTCTTTCATCCAAATTCCTCCATTCCTGTAGTAGCCGCTTGATGACTTGCTCTTCAACACTTAGGTCCTCTTTCTGGTTATGTTGATGGTGCTGGACCCACCAACATGTTAAGGGGATCCCCTGGTAAGAACTCCCAATTATACCTCAGATAGTTTGTTGTAGGAGTCCCAATAGTGGGTCGTAAGGTAATGCCTTGACCGCGGTTCTGCACAGAGGAAAGTAGAATAACTCTATCAGCAGCAAGGGTATGACTGATGCAGTGATTCAAGGAAGGTGTATGAGAGGTTCCAACACTTCGAAAGGGGAAGGAGGTGAAGGTGAGTTCCAGGTTGAAAGGGATCAATCCCAACTCAGCTAGGAACACACCACACAAAGGACATGCACATATTTCGGTGGAGCAGTCCACTCGAATGTGGAATTCACATCATACAAGGTAATATAACATGTAGAACACTTACACATCAGTCCAAGATGAGTGTGATGGCTATTATAGCAAGGTTAAAGTGAAAGTTCTATCTGATGTCTGGCAGAGCAGGCGACACAGATGGTGACAACATTAACAACATATGCAACACATTAACAACAAGATTCATATAATTTCATGTGAATTAGTTCATACACAAGTAGCGAGTTAAACAACACATATCATTAAATAAACAGGAGCAATCCAACTACAATAACAACATATGCATGAAAATGTGTTGGCTCTTATTATATAAAGAAGTGTAAGTCACAATCATACAATACATCCATGTAAACCTGGTAGCCCCAACAATGGAACGTTATAGCCACATCCACCTGCTCCTCCAAAGATATCGACTGGCTTCATGGAGTGGAGAAGCCAAGGCGCATTACAATATTGTCCAAGCCTTCTTCAAAAATAGTCTTAGTAGAAGCTTGGCTAACCAAAATCCTATACAATGAGTTACGAGGGACTATTTATAGCAAAGGTTGGGGTCACACTTGACATTCCCCTTTGTGACAGTTCAACTACCCTGATGACTCTTCACCTACTCTATGATTGTTACATCCAATTGTTGACACTTCACTTACACGTGACATGACTCATCATTACAATGCACATGTACTCATGTGAGGCAACATGGTGTTGAGAGATTAAATGGTCAGATTATATCCCTCAATATTAATTGTCAACCTGAGGTTCGTAAGCACGAATTGCCTTGCGCTTTCTCTGTTGAGGGCTAGGTCAAATTTTAATCATTAACAATTTATGAAATAATAACTACTCGCAAATAAAATCATCTAATTGTCAACAGAAAACAAAACAATAAAATTTATTCTAAAACCTTTACAAATTCTAGTATTCAAATCTATACTCAACTATGTATATCTAGTGATGAAAACATACTTTTATGCACACCAAACTATACTCGATCAAATCTCTGAATGATGGTACCAAACCTTCTATGTGAAAAACCACTCAATCATTCCTCAACAAGCTTCCTATGATGATGAAAGTTCTTACTTGAAGTAATCAAACAATGTGTACTAATAACCACTCAACTTATTAAACTATTGATGCAAATAACAATTCATTCCTGAATCAATCTATAACATTCCAACTCTTAAGTAAATGGGTAATCTATCCCAGTATCACTCAATCAAACAATCGTTTTGTACTTAATGGTTCATTCCCTTATCAAGACTCAGGAGTTAAGTATTAATCTTGAGAACTTACTCTGTTTTACTCTATCACTCACTTACTTGTTGTTCTATCTTCAAATAAACCACTTACAGGATTTGATTAATGAAAGAAACCCTAACACTGATCCTGTTTAACACCCAGCTATGTAATCACACAAATTCTAAGGAATTGTGCTTAAATATTTTCTGGAATCACACCAATCCCTACTTGTGAATATTCTTACTCAAAACCAATATGTTGTTGTAAATCCAAGCAATGATTTAACTACGAAGTGGATAACCGAAACCTATGAACCAAGAGAGATTAGAAATAGGGAAGAGTAATCATTTCAGTCAACTAGTGAAATTGGCAATTGCATGAACAAGGGAGGCAAGTATGAGCTAAAAAATTTGTTTTTGACAACTAATTACACACAAAATTTCCTGTAGTGTTCTGTTACCAATCCACAACGCATTAATCTGATAGTCTGTTAAATGAAATGAAATGAAACAAAAACCAATCAATCATCTGTGCAAGTAATGCATCTTCAAGCTTTGGTCACCAATCCAATTTGTTTCAACCATATCCATTACAGTATTTGAACAATCAATGCAACATTTTCCTATATTCGTGTTGCCTATACAATGCTAATGGTTTAATCAAGGGATCAATTCAAGTCAATTCTCTCAGAGAAACAAAGGTCAATTTGGCGAATATAACAAGCCTATTCTAATCAATTACTATCTTATTCATACATGACTGTTGATGAGTTTAAGGACTATTCTGGAATCGACCATAGGTAGCGATTTCAATTAGCTTGTCAAACAACCATATGATGCATTTAAGATGACGGTAAATCAAGGTAATGGCATTGCTCTAGTTTCGAAAACACATAATGTTCACACCCAAATATAATTGAAACTGTGAAAATAACAAGAATTTCGCAATCATTCAACACACCTATTTGTACTAATTAATCAAACGAACAACTCAATTGAACTAACTTGCAATAGAAAAGGAAATTAATTGTAACTAGTTTCACAGTGACACTGTTGATGGAAATACAAAGAAATTGTAGATGGGTGGGCCTGGCCACACCTAGGGATAATAAACTCACAGTAACGAAATGATTTCAATCACAATTAAAACATGAGCATTAGCATCCCATCAATGCATTCAACTAGAATTCAGAGCAAGATCATCATAATGATCTTCTATTGAAACTAAGTCATAATTATACAATAAATACTTCAAAGGTTAAGCTTGCCCCCTGACATATTACATCCCTACCTTTTATAGGCATTTGATTACGGTTAAACATTAAACTAAAAATGGTAGTTTATAATAGTCGAACAACAATACTTCTTCAGAATGAATCAGTTTGAACAATTGGCTCGAATTGGTCCAACAACTCGTAACCAACCCCCAAATTAGTGTATGCTGCAACCAAAGGAAAGAGAATGAAGATCTTGGGATCACATGCATTCTTCTCATGGTTGGTGCCATCTCATCACCCAGAGGTGTTGGACTCCTTATCCATTGCACCTTTTTAGAACCAAATTTGAATGTAGCCTTTGAGTACCGAAATAGAGAGTCAAGGTACATCAGCTGCTTCTTCTGGTATTGTCCTACACATTCTGCTGAGAAGTTTACACTCGATTACAATAATGAGATAGTTTAAGAATATGCTACCTATATTCACTTAAATCTAACAACAAATAGCCAAATGCAATCATAAGAAGGTTTACCTCAAATGGGGATTGAGACAAGGATTAGGACGGTAAACTTAGCAAAGAAGTAGGTTCCATAGTGCTAAAAAGAGGTCAAAATGGGGATTCAACTAATAGTAATAGGAACAAAATAGGGGATCAACATCCTCCTACGCTTATCCTAATGCATGCCCTAATGCACCCATCAAAAGGAGACTGTGCTAGCTGAAGGAGACTAGCAGTCTTGATTAAGACTTCAATCCCTTCCCCGATAGGTGGCGAACACCTTTGGAATTGCAATGCTAATCCCTTAAGATTCAACCGTTTCACAGGCTTGTTTCGAGCTGCTTTCCAACATAGGAGGTGCTTGTTCTTTCGTACCAAAGCATCATTTTGAACATACAATTTCATATTAGAATCCCTTACTTGCTGATTTACGTTCTTTAGAAAATGAAACAAGACCTTGTATTTGTTTACATATTCTCTCAACTTTGCAATTGTCTTCCGCAACTTCACAAGCCTGAGTTTCAAATTTTCCTCAACATCCAATGTAGGGCTCTTCATCGGGGTCGTTGATCTGCGAGGTACTTCCTCCCAATGATTTTCCTCTATGCTTCTTAGAAGATTACTGATGCGGGGTACTCTTTGTAACATCCATGATTGTTGTCAATTCAGTGGGAAACAAATCCTCGATATCCTGTGTAATATCCATAGGGATTTGGAGCCTAGTTGCAACAATGGGCTCCTCTTCTATGGGCATTTGGGACTGCGAAAGAATGGAATTGTGGGAGGAAAATATAGGGATATGTATGAGGTTGGTTCCTTCAACATTGGTCTACGGGGTACGAGCCATACTACGAGTCCAACGGTGTCCGCGAGCTAAAGTCTTAGCCACAGAAATTGGGGAAGTGTTGTAGGGGGATAGGGGTTTCCGGCATTGAGCCTTAGGAGTGGTGCTTTCAAGGTTGAAGGGGGGTTCTGCTAGAGACTCCAGAGCATCACTTTTTGTGATGGGACTGAGGTTAGGATGGATGGTTTTTTCCCAATCATATTTTCTTTTTTGTGGTGAGCTCATAGGGATTTCCATCGGGGTTTTTCATGTGCCATCTTTCGAGCTATCTGCAGTTGTAAGAGGGGGTGTGGAAACAGGAGTAGGGGAATGGGTAAGGGTAGACCCAGATTGGATGGGGGATTTGCCTCTTTGATTTTTAGGGATCGGCCCACTATACATTGCATGCCCTTAGTTTGTGTCTCTTGTCCAGGGAACACCTATATGAGGAAGTCCTCCCACGACCGCTTTTGTTTCTTCAATTCAGTAACAAATAAAATCTTGATCAAACTGTGATGATATAATGTAGTTTAGGGATTTTTTCCATGCAACTGTACACCCTTTTCCATTTTATGCAAGATTAACCTTAGGAAATAAGGATGTTGAGATTCCTACCCTCTGTAAAATGAGCCATGAGCTGAATATGATAAAGAAAAACAACAATGAACCTCCCTTCACAAGTCATGAAGTGTTGTAGCATTGTCAAATGTGGATACCATCGATCCTCAATACAATTACGAAGCACTCCCTTTGTCCAACTAATTAACCTATAGGCTAGTTTCAAGAACATGGTGCAATTCAGTATTTCTAACTGCCCACCTTTGAAGAATTTCTCACCGTCAACTAGTATCCCAATAGCCCTACTCACTGATTCTTCTGTGATCCTGAAGTTGAGGTTGCCAACTTGGGTTGTTTTCACCATTGAAGGTTCGAGCGAATGCAAGCGAAACTTGATCATTATAACCCTGAAACTTCTGGAGAAAAGACTCCCAACCTTTCTCTTCTAGACTTTCCTTACATTATTCATATTCTAGGCTACATGAAAACTAAACAAATGTGGGTTCATGTCTATCTAATCCCATGGCACCTAAAACTGTAATTGACTGTACTACTTATCTTTGATTAATTCTCTGCCTGTGTTCACAACCGACCTTTGTTTTAACTGCAACTAGATGGCCGTCATGATGATGGGTCAAATACAAGGGATCAATTTCATGATGGTAATCGTTTTGCCTTCTCTGGTTGGGAGCATGGGAACTTGAGTGCAAGGTTTGATCTATGGATGGAGTGTGTGAGCATCCTTGTTATGAGGTGGCGCATTACCACCATGATGACGGAAGGCATCATGGAATGATGGTCAAGCAGCGAGCGATCATCATGACATAACAAGGATAAATCGTAGGCGATGGCAATGATATAACATGCTGGAGGATAATTATTTATGAAATCAGGACTCGATAGGTGAGGGCGTAGGATATATGATCATGGCGATCATAGGATAGATTTAGAGGCATACTTCAATGATTAACACTTTAACTATCTATCAGTAAAACTCAAGCAAAATATGAGTGCATACCTCAACTAGTTGAATGATTTGTGTCGAGTGTGTGATCCATGTGCTTAAGCAATGCCTCCTGCAATTGTGTGCTTGGTGCTTGGATTCTGGAAGATTGACATGTCGTGTGTTCAAAAAATAGAGTAATTATTCTAGGAATTTGTTCTTAACTCTGAGCGAATCGATAGTTCTCATCATTCCTCCACTGCATATGAAGACAGGCCCTAATTCGTCAAAACATGTTAACACAGACAAAATGATGCAAGATGGTCTCATGTGTATGTTTTGGCAATAGCTAAGGGATTATAGGACCCCATTTGAAGAAAAATCTAAGGCCCTTATGTGCAATATGAGCTACATTCTGGACAGAGTATGGAACATAGACCTTTTAAGCACAACATGAAACAAAGGTATTTTGATCAAACATAAAATATAGTTATTTGAACGGGGTCATGTAGAATCAGATTTTGAGATCCTCATAAAAAAACAACTGAAGCTGGACAGGGAGTGGGGTATAGATCAACTGCTATCCTCCTGGAATCTTCAGATTTCATATCATAGACCAGGTTGCTCATTATTTCAGTAAAGGAAACTACTTACCAATCCATGGATTTTAACTAGGCCTGGAATGGAGAGTTCCTAGGGAATTTATTTTTGGGACCTAGAAATGGTCAGAAAGAGAGCTCTAGGGGGGTTCTTTTCTGTAGTTATTCCTTTGGGACCAAAAAAGAATAATTCACAACCCAAAGGATCCCTATGCTACTACTACCTTATTGTTTTAACAAGCCTAAAGTAGTTGGTGCTCGAGGCATTCTTATTTAGAGAGTCTGAATTTCCCAAAGTAGACTCCATAGGTTTCCTTTCCGTAATCATTTCATTAAGCCTGGAAAAGAACAATTATGTACTCAAGGAATCCCTAAACTACTATTGGTCCATTTCATTTATGAGCCTGGATCAGTCATTGCTCAGGAGATTCATGTTTATAGAGTCTGAGGGCTTCCAAAGAAGACTCCACAAGTTCCTTTTCCATATGTAATCCACCAGGCCTCGATAAAGGGATAAACTTCCTCCTGGTGAATTCCTCCTTTATTCTACATGGGCTATGGGGAGGACCACCTATAGATAACAAAAATGGCAACCCACTGTTATCTCTCTCTCTCTCTCTCTCTCTATATATATTATTATATATTATGTAATTGGTAAAATAATTACTGAACTAGCAAGGGCTTGGTCATTTGCATGAATTAGCTCCCATCCTGGATCCTTTTGAATTTCCTACAAAAATGGATCACATGAGAGTGCCTTATGATAAACATTAAGATGATGACCATTTACCACAAAACAATTCATGTCATTATCAATAGTACAGATGCAAATTGAACCATTATCAAAAACTTCAATTACCTCATATGGTCCTAACCATCTAGTAGAAAATTTACCTTCGAAATGCTTAAACTTACTATTGTATAATAAGGCCCAGTTGCCTAGATGGAAGACTTTCTTCTTAATGAATTTATCGTGCCGTCAGGCTCTTTGGTTCTATACTAATGCAGTTCAGTGGTAGGCATCTTGTCATATTTCATCTAGTTCGTTCAATTGCGTCAATCTTTTCTCTTGAGCCTCGTTTAAATTCATGCCCAATTGAGTAGTTGTTCTAAATTTTTTTACCTGAAATTCAATGGGTGGAAGTACTTGTTTACCATTGACTAGTTCATAGGGAGTATGTCTGGTCACATTCCTCCAAGTGAAATGGTAAGCGCAAAGTGCCTCTGGTAACGTTTCCGCCCTATCTCTGTGATGTAGTTGAATTGTCTTTTTAAGGATGTATTCCAAAACCTTGTTCATGGACTCCACTTGCCCATTAGCTTGGGGCTGGTAAGAGTCGATTTGCGGTGCTTCACTTGATATTTCTCTTTAATTGCATTGACCATCTTTAATGTAAATTGGTTTCCTTAGTCAATGACAATTTCACAAGGGACCCCAAATCTTGTAAAGATGTCCTCGAACAAAAACTCCACTACCACCTTTTCAGTGGTAGCGTACAATGCTTTAGCTTCCACCCCCTTGGTGACATAATCAGTGCATACCAAAATACACTTTTTCTTATTTGACATTGGGGAGATGGGCCCTACGAAGTCTAGTGGCCACTTCTCAAAGGGTTCAATATAAATTTGCGGTTGAAGGGGCATTTCATCGAACGACACTGGTGTCCCCATTCTTTGGCAAGCGTCACAGCTTGAAACGAACTTCTTGGCATCATTGAAGAGTGTAGGAAAATAGTATTCGGTGTGGATAAATTTGTATGTCGTCCTCTTATCGAGAAAATGGCTGCCACAATGCCCATTATGACTAGCGTTTAGTATGTCATGCATTTCATCTTCCCGCACACACCGCCTCATAATCAAGTAGGGCCTTGTATAGAATAGATCTCCCTCAGTCCATGAGAAATTAGCACTGTGTTGTACTATATTATGCTTTTCCCGAGCTGACATGTTCTGAGGTAGCTTTCCTGATACCAAATAATTGGCAACATCAACGAACCAAGGAGTAATGGAAGAAATGACAAATAGAGCTTCATCTAGGAATTTATCTGGAACTAGCGTTGGCATGCTTCCCTACGTTAGATTCAAACGAGATAAGAAATCAACTGCCAAATTATCCCTTCCAGGCCTATCAATTATAGTTATATTGAATTCTTGTAGAAGTAACAACCATCTAGTTATCCTACCATTAGTAGTTAGTTTATTCATTAAAAATCTAACAGTAGAATGACATTTATCGACAAATGTCTCATAACCAGTAATATAATGTCTAAACTTTCCTATAGCATGTACAACTGCTAGCAGTTCTTTTTCAATGACCGTATAATTTAATTTAGCTAGAGAGATATTTTTTCTAACAAAATAAATGGCATAGGGAAAGTTATCCTCCCTTTGTCCCAAAACTGGTCCTAGTGCGGTGTCTGAAGCATCTGTACAAATGTTAAAAGGTAAGGACCATTTTGGTCCTCTTAGCACTGGAGCTGTGGGAAATCTTTCCTTCAATACCTGAAAAGTCTGTTGTCAGTCAACATTCCATACAAAGTCAACATCTTTAGTTAACAATTTAAATAATGGTGCTACTATTCTAGGGAAATTTTCAATGAATCATCAATAATATCCTACCTGCCCTAGAAAACTTCTTTGCCTCGTTTTGTGATCTCGGAATAGGGATACACGAATTTACCTTGATTTTTCTTGAGTCGACTTGAATTCCATTAAATGATACATGGTTACCTAAAACAATTCCTTTAGTTTTCATCATCCTACATTTATCACTACTAAGGGCCAGATCATCTTCTTGACAATGGATCAATACCTTCTCTATAATTTCCAAGGCTTGTGGGAAATCATCCCCATAGACTGTGAAGTCATCCATATAGACTTCCACACAATCATGGATTAGGTCAGGAAAGATAGCAAGCACGGCTCTTTGGAAGGTGGCGGAGACGTTACAAAGAACGAAGGGAGGGACTTTATATGCATAAGTACCCCATGGGCATGTGAAGGTCGTCTTTTCTTGGTCTTCTTTAGCTATTTGTATATGATTATACCTGCTATAACCATATAGGAAAGAAAATATTTCTTACCTAAAATTGTGTCGATAATGCGATCAATAAAAGGTAATGGAAAATCTTTGTGCAACATAGCTTTGTTTAATTCTCTGTAATCAACACATATCCATTGTTTTTTGTTCTTATTTGGGACTACTACCAGAGGTGACACCCACTTGCTATCGGAAATGGGGTAAATGAAATCTGCAGCCAAAGGTTTCTGAAGCTCTTCTTTAATGATATCCTTTAATGTTGGGTTCATCTGCCTTTGCAGTTGCCAAACAGGTCTCATTTCTTCATTTGTTTAGATATGATGGATGAAAGTTTCTGCATGTATACCTCTCATATCCAAGTAATCCAATGCAAATGCTCCAGTTTGTTCACGAATCATACTCATCAACTAGTGCTTTGTTCTGCAGTCAATCCTGTGCCAATATGTAGAATTTTCCCTTCAAATATTTCCACAGGTTCTGTGGTGAGCTCATGGCTTTCCTCCATGGTTTCAAATGAGGCAAATACGTTCAAATGGCAAGTTTCCAGAAACTCATCACTAAAAACATGCTGACAACCATTAAAAGAGATGGGATAACTGATGCAATAACTATCAGCTAGAAACTGCTGCAAAACATGCTCATCAGAATGTTGTTGGAGACCTCTAAACCGGTCTAATGTTAACAAGGGAAACATGCAACCTTCATCTCCATAAGGGTTTTCGAGCCATAATGGTACTTCGACAACTATTTGAGCAAGTGGAAAGATGGACAATGTTTGATTGTGAGAACCATTTGAAATAATCATTTCCCCATCTCTGCATCCAATGATAACATCAACAATTTCCATCCATGGCCTTCCTAGGACCATAGGGTGTCCAGGTCTAGAGGTTTTTGGAGAAATGACTACAAAGTCTATAGGATATTGCCAAGAGGCAATAGTGACTACTATATTTTCCAAGGATCTTATTGGTTTGAGAATGGATTTATCTGCCATCTCTAAGAGGATGGGGGTGGTTATTAACCCTGGAAGCTGTAGTGATGTCATTGTTTCATAAGTCATTGCATTTATTGTGGCCCCTAAATCTACAAGAGTATTCAGCAGAAGTACTCCATTTATTTCGATAGTGACAATGGGATTCCCAGGGTCATTGTATTTGGCAGGCATATCACAAATCATTGTGGATATTTGACTCATAATTTCGACGTTCTTGTTTTTATGCCCCTTTCTTCCCAATTTCTTGATGTAGATATCCTTGAAAATTTTAGTGTATATAGGGATTTCTCGGATTGCTTGTAAAATTGGAATTTTAATAACTCATTTTCCAGGTCATATTCAAGCGATACCTCTTCTTTTCTTACTATCAGTCTCTCTGGGTATGGTGGTTCAGTTAACTCTTTTTCTATTGTTTGTTGGTTTTCATTTTGCGAATGTTTTTCAGATGATGAGGAGGGACCCTCTTCTTGAATAACCACAACCAATTTCCCTTTATTAATTGTTCTCCCTGATCACAACTAGATTTCATTCATAGAAATGGTCATGATCATTTATGTAGGAAAGGGCTGAATATCTATTTTTTACACAAGTTGAGGTGTGCTATTGTGATTTGTGTTAGGTACGGGTTGTGCAGGCAACAGTGTAGGTGGGGGTGGTGTGTTAGTAGGCATCGGTAATAATTGATGTATAGGAGGTGATATGTTGGTAGGTGTTGGTAATAATTGATGTAGAGGAGGTGGCAACTGTGTAGGTTGTTGATACATGTTAGGGTTGTACGCCTGTTGATAGGTTTGCATGGTTGGATTATATGAAGTACTTAGAATATTTGGATAAGGTGTGTAGAATTAGGATTGGGGTTGATAGCTGGTGGCATAAGGACTCGTTCTCCAATTCTGGTTCTAGGAAATACTTTGTGGTTGTTGAGCAACCCAAGGGGAGTAGGATGCAAGAAAGGTCCAAGGCTCGGTTTGGCTATATCCTTGAAAATTTGGGTCTGGGAATGAACTCTGACACTGACCTGTCCAGATGGGTCTTTTGGCTATTGCAGCTTCGTCAAGGGTTTCAGTATTGCCTTTTTAAATGGCCTGTAGACTGGGAAGTGATGGGAACTTCTCGGTTGGGTGCTCTAGAGTGCAGATTCCACAGACTTCTATAGAATTCAAAGGACATTCCATCTCTACATGTTTACACCTACACATGGGACAAAAGACTGCCACGACTGCCTTTTTGGCCTCGTGCTTTTGGTTGATTTTCATGGTGTCAAGCTCGTCATTGTTTGTATTCAAAACGTCAGTTTTGAAATTCTCTAATAGGTTCCCCAACTCGACTCTAGTGACAGCATTAGCTATAGCTTTCTTCTACACATAGTCTCAAGAATTGTCTCGAAGTTCACAAAGTTCTTTTACCTACTTTAGCTCGGCTTCTAGAGTAGGTGTGACAGAGGTCAATGACTTCAGCAAAGGATTTCTTGTAAATGTTCCCACTATTATCACTCAAATTTTCCTAGAAGTTGTAAGAAGAGGAAAGGGGTCCGAGGTAACCATAAACCAACTTTTGGATATAGAATCTAGCCAATCTGTACCTAGGGAGGGCTCTATCTTTTAGTTTTAGCTTTGTTTTATAAGGTTTTAGGCTAGTTATGAAATATTTGTGATTTTTGGGTGTATTTGGTGGTGAAATTCAGTAGTAAAGGGGTAGAACTGAGTAGTTTAGACCATTGGGCTAATGGAGTCAAAGAAGATGGCTCAACTGGATTTGGTTTCTCAACAAAGGATGGCTTCACAGGGCAAGATAGCTAAACATGGAGCAAATAGAGACGTGAAAAGATGGAATGGACTTAAAAGGGATGAAGGGAAATTAAGAATACTTCAACATGTTTTAACAAAAGAGAACTTGAATGATCACCAATAAAGAGAAATTAAGAATTCTTTACTATATGATCAAAATGAGTAAACTAGGAAACAGGAGCAATTAAGAATTCACTGTTTATGCTACTTTAGAAAAAAACATTGAGAATAAAAAATATTGAAGACAGATTGCACTTAAGCACTTTCTAAATTATTCTTTTTTGTTTTATTATTTAGATATGAAACATAATTGATATAATAAACAAGAAAACAATAACACATGGGATATAAAATACTTATTTGTCCGGTGTTTTGCACATGAATCCTATGAAAAGTCCTTTGTATTAATCCTTCCTCTAGCCAGCCATACAAGAGTTTGTCCAACAACACTTTATTCCAAAGTAATCAGTTTTACAGAAATGTCTAAGAATCCACCCTCAAATACTTCAAATGAAGAAGTATTTATACTAATTGTAAACTAAAATATTTTTAAAAAATATCAATATTAGTTTCACAAATATCTCCAACTGTTTACATTAATAGAACTTAAATGAAGGACATTCAAAACTAATGAATCTATTTGGCACTATGTTTATGGATTTATGGCGATGAAGAAGAGAAAGTCGAATTTAGTAGCAACTCTTAGTTGATGATGAGGCATCCCAGTCACTAACTGCATTCTTCCTTTGTGCATTCTGCCCCATAAATTCTGCAAACTTAGGGTCCAACGATACGCTTTTATATGTCAATCTGTGATACATTTGTAAAAAGTGAAAGAATTTTTTGTAGATAGGAACTTTTATGAGATAAACCTCTCTCAGTTTCCCATAATTCAGCTCCAGTTGTTCACAATATGCTCTACAAAAAGATGTCAAAAACAAGACTTTGCACAAACTGAAAAATAGGCTGTGAAGACATGCACTTATCTCCCGTTTGGTAATACCTATGTAAAATGGGAGATATTTTTTTGTATATTAGTCTTTTTGGAACAAAAAATTCCTCCTGTATTTCAAAATACATCTTGGATTGGTCACAATAGTTTCTATAAAACTATGACTTAAACAAGAAATTTCTAAATAATGTACCATTTTTGCTCTGATTGTGGAGTTTTGCTATTACACCAAAACCCGCAGGTTGTGGTAAACATTACAACCCTGTAACTAGGATTCGGAGGGTGGAAATTATGGATTCTATAGAGGTGCGGTGATTTTTCCAACACCCCCCCTCAAACGCAACTCAGGGGAATCGAACCTAAGTCCAAGCTTTGATACCATGTGGAGGTTTTTCGTTACACCAAAATCTGCAGGTTGTGGTAAACATTACAACCCAGTAACTAGGATCCCCAGGGTGGAAATTACGGATTCTATAGAGGTGCGATGATTTTTCCAACACTGATTTCTTTTTTTAACCTTGGATTCCTTTCAACTGCTTCTCACTTTTATTTTGGATAAAGCTCATTGTTGATGGAGAAAGTGTTTTCATCTTTTTTTAACCCTTAATGTCTTCATGTTTACTTTTACTTTTTACTTTTACTGCTCTGTTTTTCATCTGTCTTGTAATTGTCTTCTTTGATGTTTATCTTCATGGTAGCTAATTTACTTGATATGGTCTTCAATCTGATACTCTTTAACCCTAATACACTTTTACTGTTCTTCACTGTGTCCTTTTACCTTCACTGCATATTTTAGATTTTTACTGTCTATTTCAACAGTAAATGCTTTTATTTCCGTGCCCCCTCTCCTTCTCTTTCAGCTATGTTTTGTTTTCCATCTCTCTTTGAATATACTTGATAACAATCTTGGAGTAAACAGGGCTTATGACTAGTATTAAGACAATTTATCCAAGGTTGTGGTCTTCTGATCACTTGTAAAACAAAACAAATTGTTAAGAAAACATTGGTTTGCAGGGGAGGTCGAAAGGGTTTCATTTGAGCTTGAAAGGTCTGTGGAGTGAGTCCAGAATGCTTTTCAAGAGGTAAACCATGCTCGAATCGGTTAACAGAGTTTTCAAGTGGCACAGATGGGTTACATAGGGTTTTACTGCACAATCAGGTGAAAACGAGTAAAACCGATGTTTTCGTGTTTAAATGGGTAAATGGTTGATATTGGTGGGTAAACTAAAATTATTGTTGGCTTTAACTAGCTGATGGGATAGCTTTGTCATTTAGTGGAGGTAGTAAGTGATTCTCATCGCACCGATATTGGAGGGTAAGTGGTGTTTCGGAGGAGCCACACGATTCCATACGTCTTTTGACACGTAGAATCGGCACTATTTGGGAAACCTCTCACATCGCACGCTAAAGGTTGACCAAAAGGCATGTGCGATACAATCAATAGCCATCGGATCTGAGGGATCCGATGGGATGGTGGTCAGGGTGATGAAGTGACTAATGGATAACAAGGGCAGGCCCGACATTAATTAAAAGAATTAATCATATCGGGGGCAATTTGATTGGTTGGGACAGTTATTAATTAGTCCGGATGACTAAAATCATTAAAGGTGGCATGGTTGGGTTCTTTATCAACTACAGGTTAGTTAATTAATCCCATTTATTATTTGTTTTACGGTTATACTTAACCATCGGGGCGGGATATGTAGTAATTTGGGGTTTTACATAATATAATAATACGGGCATGGGTAATTTTCTTTTGTTTGGGAATTATATAATAAAACATTAATGGTTAATATGACCCAATGAATGGGAGAGCACTAATTCCAATGTTTTCCGAAAGTATTTCATCATATAGCATATTGACTTAGGTTAAAGTGTATAAAAGGGTTTTTATGAAGAATGTTTTAATTTCCCTAAGTAAAATAGTATTTTACTTAGGAAAAGATTTATCAAGGGAATGAATGACTTTATGGGGGGGTAATGTTGATGAAAATGACTGAAGTACTTAGGCATTATAAATTATTGGGCCAAGGGTCTGGTCCCTCCAAAACTCAGAGAAATGCTCTGAGCCCCTCTACCTTTGTAGGTGCCTTTAGTACTTAGGGGAAATTAGTGCAACTTTAGGGGAAATGAGTAGGGGAGTTAATTATTTTGACTTTGCTTGGCTTGATATGTCTTTCATGTACTGCATGCCATTGCCTTCTGATGAAAGTAAATGATTTACACATTTTAAACTTATCATCCACCACATATTATTCTGCAACCATCATCTACTTACCCTACCTACTTTACCCTAACATTTTTACTTCTTTATTAGGGTGCACTTATACTGGAAAACCCTTTTCAACTTTTCTTTTCTTTTACATAGTCATATCTATCTAAATCTAACCTTATTACATCCAAGGGCTCAGATTGAACTGTTGAGGTCCTTCTTCCCTCTACCTATCTACTGATCTGCCAAGATCTTTATTCTCTATTTCTAAAACATGAAATTGAAAACATGCAATAACCAAGATTAAATTGTTTGGTTACCATGGATTGTGGCATAGGTTACAAGTTGCACACAATCTTTTATTATACAAAAGCAAAAAAATAGTGGCATTTAGACTTGCACATTTTCCTGGTCTTTCTTTTTGTTGGGGTTCATTTTCTTTCATTTTTTTGACCATATTTTATTCTTTTTACCCTTTGATTTTTCTTTTAGGGTATACAATCTTTACATTTTTTAATTTTTATTTTTTTTTTTTAAAATATGGAAAACCTTTGCAACAAGTAAAGGTATGAATATATTACATAGCTCACCAAGTCAATCATGACATATGACACCTATTGGTATCAGGGCCTAACAATGGCTCCACTTGGGGATGGCTTTCCCTAGTGGAAAGTCAAGAATAGTAAATCAGATGGCCTCTAAATGACTTTGACTGTGTTCTACAATCTTCTTTTTCTTGCTGCTTTATTATATGTATGAAAATGATACCTCTAAAGCTTAGGTCATTCTCTTCGGTCTTCAACTCTAAAAGTTACTATCCAATCAACTCCAAACCTTTATTCTCCCTTCTTGAATCCCACTTGAGCACCTTGTCACATAGGTAGGAATCTTCAGCCTTGGTCTTTTTATTAAAAATCATTGTAACCTTTTCCTGCACAACTTGAGATCTGACCTGAAACTAAAAGTTGCCATAACCTTCAAACCAAATTAGAAAATCATCAAGATCTTAGGGTCTTTTGATTGGATTTAAATCTTTAAGGATTTATTTCATAATCTACTGAAAATTGAATTAAATCAAACTGAAATCCTACCTACTTACTCTAATCAACTTTCTAACTGTTCGTTAGGTAAAATGAAACAACCAATGCAACTACTCAAGTAATATATATGTTGATGGATTTTGCTGCTTGGGCTTGTTTGTGATTGAAACTGAGATCTTAAATTCAAATATAACCTTGTCAACCAAAGATAAGATAAGTAAATATTGGCTTTCCTTTGTAGGCTCCAAAAACTATACAAAAGGATCGTCCAAAATGTGCACACTATTTTTAAACTGATTCAAACAACTATATAATTTTTCTGGATAGCCTTCATGCCATGAAACTGAAATGTCGCTTTCATCCTTACCACCCTGCAGAATTTTAGATGAGCATTGTGATGATACTCCTATTGATTGAAATGTCTGGCTAGTGAAACCATTGTCATCTTGATTTTGACTCTCATAGTCTGTTGATGGAGAAAAATTATGATTGCATTCATTATCAAACTCATCAATTATGGGATCATGAAAAACTTGGAAGGATTGATGCAACTTATTACATATAGGTTTAAATGGAACTTCACAAGTTTCTATAACCTGCTTACCTTTCACTTTAGAGATTTTATACCACATTCCCTTTAAAAACTAAAATGATTCAAAATAAAGAGGCAAAGAAGCTTCACTTATTTCCCAATTTTCTCCATTTTCTTGCTCACTTTCATAGCTAAAATGAACAAGATGATCACTATTTTCAAGCTGTTGAACCTGAACTTCCTTATTACTCAAATTAGCTTCTGATTGCTTTGTAAAGTTAGTTTGGGTTTGAAGAACATAATTATCATCATACTAATCATATTTGGGAAAATCATCAAAAGAAGTAATGTCATCAAACATACACATTAGATCAGCAGATTGCCTCTCAACATATGGATTTATGAATCTATCTTTTGATCTATGGTAACTGGAATTAGTAGGAATTTGTTCATGGTTGTCCACCTCTTCTTTTTATGAAATAAATGAGTTAAAAAATTCAACTTTCATTGTGATCTTATGAATCATTTCCTCTATTTTATTCATCAAAATATCGAGTTTTTCCTCTTTTTCTACTTTCAACTTTTCTCCTCTAATTTTCAAATTAACTTCTACATCTATTACCATGTTTTGCATATGTTCCATTGTTGAGGGGTTTCTTTCTCTTATATAAAATTCTATCTGTGAGTCAAATTCTATTGGGTAATGCAAAATAAATGAACCAGGGGGAGGTCTTATATTTAATGGTATTGAATAATAGAGTTGATTAAATCTGTCTTAAAATCGTTGTATTGTTTCATCTGGATGTCTTTTTAGCTGATTATATTCTTCTATGATCACAAGAAGATTGACTTTAATTATCCATCCATCAAGGAAGAGTTTGAGACACTGCTCGAGATTTGAGATGCTTGCCTCAGGCAGAGTTTTGAACCAACTCTTGACTTTGCCTTGCAAAGAAAGAGCAAAAGGCCTAATACTAACATCCTCTTCATCTACTTCAAATAAGTTAAGATAATCGTCAAAAGTTTGAATATGTTTTTGGGCAGTAATACCATTCTCTCCATGAAACCTAGGGAGGTGCTTGGGATAATCATTAGGAAAAGCATGGAGTGTAGGAGGTAAAATGAGTGGTTTATATCTATCAGGAACTTTATGAGGTACTAGAATATGTAGAGGGATTGTACAATTAGTCTTAATTTTTTTATTCTCCTCAATTGGAAAATGGTCTTCATAAGAATTAGAAGAATGTTGCTTAAATGTGTAAGGAGATTTTATATCTACTTTTTTCAAAGGAAAATAATAAAAATTTAATCTAAAATCCTCTCTAAAATAGAATATACATTGCAAAAATTTATCAATGAGAAAGAACATAATGTATTGGATAACAATCCAAGTTAAAAGCCTGATCTTTTCACATAGTTCTTTCAGGTCCATTTCTCCAGTGGAGTCTTGATTGTAGAATTGATTTGGAGTCGCCAAGTGGATGATTTTAAACTTTATGTGTCTTATCACTGTCCACCATCATAGATCAGATCTAAACTTGTAAAACAATTCTGAATAAAATGTTAGTTCTCCCCAGTGGAGTCGCCACTATGTTATCACTCAGATTTTCCTAGAAGTTGTAGGAAGAGGAAAGGGGTCCAAGGTAACCACAAACCAACTTTTGGGTACAAAATCTAGCCAATCTATACCTAGAGAGGGCTCTATCTTTTAGTTTTAGCTTTGTTTTATAAGGTTTTAGGCTAGTTATGAAAGCGTTGGGATTTTTGGGTGTATTTGGTGGTGAAATTCATTAGAAAAGGGGTAGAACTGAGTAGTTTAGGCCATTGGCCTAATGGAGTCAAAGAAGATAGCTCAATTGGATTTGGTTTCTCAATAAAGGATGGCTTCACAGGACAAGATAGCTAAACAGGGAGCAAATAGAGATGTGAAAAGATGGGATGGACTTAAAAGAGATGAAGGGCAATTAAGAATCCTTCAACATGTTTTAAGAGAAGAGAATTTGAGTGATCACCAATAAAGAGAAATCAAGAATTATTTACTAAATGATAAAAATGAGTAAACTAGGAAACAGGAGTAATTAAGAATTCATTGTTTATGCTAGTTTAGAAGAAAACATTGAGAATAAAAATGATTGAAGATAGATTGCACTTAAGCATTTTATGAATTATTCTTTTTCATTTTATTATTCAGATGTGAAACATAATTGATATAATAAACAAGAAAACAATAACACATGGGATATAAAATACTTATTTGTCCTGTGTTTTGCACATGAATCCTGTGAAATGTCCTTTGTATTAATCCTTCCTCCAGCTAGCCATACAAGAGTTTGTCCAACATCAATTTATTCCAAAGAAATCAGTTTTACAGAAATGTCTAAGAATCCACCCTCAAATACTTCAAATGAAGAAGTATTTATACTAATTGTAAACTGAAATATCTTGAAAAAATATCAAAATTAGTTTCACAAATATCTCCAACGGTTTACATTAATAGAACTTAAATGAAGGACATTCAAAACTAATGAATCTATTTGGCACTATGCTTATGGATTTATGGTGATGAAGAAGAGAAAGTTGAATTTGGTAGCAACTCTTAGTTGATGATGAGGCATCCCAGTCACTAACTGCATCCTTCCTTTGTGCATTCTTCCCCAGAAATTCTGCAAACTTAGGTTCCCATGATACGCTTTTATATGTCAATCCATGATAGATATGTAAAAAGGGAAAGCGATTTTTGTAGATACGAATGTTTTTGAGATAAACCTCTCTCATTTTCACAATTTAGCTCCATCTATTCACAATATGCTCTGGAAACATATGTCAAAAACAGAACTTTGCACAAACTGAACAATAGGCTGTGAAGACATGCACTTATATCCCTTTTGTTAATACATGTGTAAAAAGGGAGATAGGTGTTTGTAGGTTAGTCTTTTTGGAACAAAAACCTCCTCCATTTTTTCAAAATACATCTTGGGTTGGTCACAATAGGTTCTGTACAACTATGACTAAAACAAGAAATTTCTGAATAATGTACCATTTTTGCTCTGATTTCATCTTTTAACCTTAAATTCCTTTCAACTGTTTCTCACTTTTAGTTTGGATAAACTTCATTGTTGATGGTGAAAGTGTTTTCATTTTTGTTTAACCCTTAATGTCTTCATGTTTACTTTTACTTTTTACTTTTACCGCTCTATTTTTCATCTGTCTTCACTTTGACATGAATTTGTATGCTCTGTTTTGTAGTTGTCCTCTTTGATGTTCATCTTCATGGTAGTTTATTTACTTGATTTGGTCTTCAATATGATACTACCCTGATACACTTTGACTGTTCTTCACTGTATCCTTTTACCTTCACTGTATATTTTAGATTTTTACTGTCTATTTCAACAGTAAATCCTTTTATTTCCATGTTCCCTCTGCTTGTCTTTCAACTGTGTTTTGTTTTCCATCCCTCTTTGAATATACTTGATAACAATATTGGAGTAAATAGGTCTTATGACTAGTATTGAGACTATTTATCCAAGATTTTGGTCTTCTGATCACCTATAAAACAAAACAAATTGTTAAGAAAGCATTGGTTTGCAGGGGAGGTCGAAAGGGTTTCATTTGAGCTTGAAAGGTCTGTGTAGTGAGTCTAGAATGCTTTTCAGGAGGTAAAGAATGCTCAAATCAGTTAATAGAGGCTTCAGGTGGTGCATATGGGTTACATAGGGTTTTACTGCAAAATCAAGTGAAAACGAGCAAAACCGGGGTTTTCGTGTTTAAATGGGTAAATGGTTGATATTGGTAGGTAAACGAAAATGATTGTTGGCTTTAACTAACTGATGGGACAACTTTGTCATTTAGTGGAGGCGATAAGTGGGTTTCATCGCACTGCTATTGGAGGGTAAGTGGTATTTGGGGGGAGTCGCGCGATTCCATACATCTTTCAACACGTAGCATCGGACTATTTGGGAAACCACTCACATCGCACACTAAAGGTTGACCAAAAGGCATGCGTGATATGAGCGATAGCCATCAGATCTGAGGGATTCGATGGAATGGTGGTCGGGTTGATGAAGTGACTGATGGATAACAGGGCTGGTCCCGATATTAATTAAAAGAATTAATCATATCGGGGGCAATTTGATTGGCTGGGAGAGTTATTAATTAGTCCGGATGACTAAACTCATTAAAGGTGGTAGGGTTGGGTTCTTGATCAACTACAGGTTAGTTAATTAATACCGTTTATTATTTGTTTTACGGTTATACTTAACCATCGGGGCTGGATATGTAATAATTTGGGGTTTTACATGATATAATAATACGGGCGTGGGTAATTTTCTTTTATTTGGGAATATATAATAAAACATTAATGGTTAATATGACCAAATGAATGGGAGAGCGTTAAGTCCAATGTTTTCTGAAAGTATTTCATCATATAACATATTGACTTAGGCTAAAGTGTATAAAAGGGTTTTTATGGAGAATGTTTTAGTTTCCCTAAGTAAAATAGTATTTTAATTAGGAAAAGATTTATCAAGGGAATTAATGATTTTATGGGGGGTAATGTTGATGAAAAGGACTTAAGTACTTGGGCATTATAAATTATTGGGCTAAGGGTCTGGTCCCTCCAAAAGTCAGAGAAATGCTCTGAGCGCCTCTAACTTTGTAGGTGCCTTTAGTACTTAGGGGAAATTAGTGAAACTTTAGGGGAAATGAGTAGGGAAGTTAATTATTTTGAATTTTCTTTGCTTGATATGTCTTTCATGTACTGCATACCATTGCCTTGTGATGAAAGTAAAATATTTACACATCTTAAACTTATCATCCACCACATATTATTCTGCAACCATCATCTACTTACCCTACCTACTTTACCCTAGCATTTTTACTTCTTTATTAGGGTGCACTTAGACTGGCAAAAGCTTTTCAACTTTTCTTTTCTTTTACATAATGATATCTATCTAAATCTAACCTTATTACATCCAAGGGCTCAGATTGAATTGTTGAGGTCCTTCTTCATTGTACCTATCTACTGATCTGCCAAGATTAAACTGTTTGGTCAGATCTTTATTCTTTATTTCCAAAACATGAAACTGAAAACATGGAATAATCAAAATTAAATTGTTTGGTTACCATGGATTGTGGCATAGGTTACAAGTTACACATAATCTTTTATTATACAAAAGCAAAAAAGTAGTAGCATTTAGACTTGCACACTTTCCTGGTCTTTCTTTTTGTTGGGGTTCATTTTCTTTCCTTTTTTTGACCATATTTTATTCTTTTTACCTTTTGATTTTTCTTTTAGGGTATACCCTCTTTACATTTTTTAAATTTTTTGATTTTCTTTTTTTTGAAAATATGGAAAAACTTTTGCAACAAGTAGAAGTATGAACATATTACATAGCTCACCAAGTCAATTATGACATATGAGACCTATTGGTATAGGGGCCTAACACCCACCACTAAGCAAGTTTAACTTTTCTATGCAATCGTCTCTTAGCCCTTTTAGGAACACAGTT
Source organism: Pinus taeda (assembly GCA_000404065.3). Taxonomy (NCBI): domain Eukaryota; kingdom Viridiplantae; phylum Streptophyta; class Pinopsida; order Pinales; family Pinaceae; genus Pinus; species Pinus taeda. The sequence continues at coordinate 52,153 of APFE030395570.1, read as the reverse complement.
CTGATGATTTTTTGGTCGAGGGTGCTTCCACGGGACTTATGAAAGTTGTACAGGAATCTCTCGTGATACTCTATTAGGTTTTCATCTTCATTTTGTTGCATCCTAAGGATATCACTAATGTCCCTACTCTTATAGAAGTCTTGATATTTTTTAAGAAAAGTTGAACTCATGTCATCCCATGTGTATATAGTATGTTGTCTTAGACTTGTGAACCACGTAAGGGTTCTGTCTTTTAATGTGGCGAGAAACAATTTGAGTTTATGTGCATTGTCATAGTAATTATTGCTATGACATAGAATATCGAATTTGAAGAGAAAAACTTTGGGATCTTTGGATGATTTACCATAAAATAGTGGTAGAGATGCCATCAGAATGTTCTTCATGTTGATGTCGCGAGTCACATCCAAGATAGGGAACTCGAAAGTGACTCCTTCTTCTTCTTCCTGGTTTCCTAAAACGGGTTAAAATTCTATCTAGGGCCTTCTCCCTCTTTATGTCGTTCATCATTGTTTTTGTCCTCACCATCTTCATGTTCCATATTTGTGATAGGTACCCGATGGGGTTTTCTAATTATGGTGTGAACTGGGGGTATTCGAACACGATAGATGTTGGTTGAATACTCGTCCAAAAGGTCTGGATGTTCTACTAGTTCTTCTACAAGGTTGTCAAAGACAATTGTTGAATGATCCTTCCTTCTTGATCAAAGAATTCCTGACCCGAAACCACGTTGGCATCAACACTTCCTCCTTCTTGTCTTAGACCTGCATATCAATTAGCAGTGGTCAAAATAGGTATATTGACTGATCCAAAAGTTGTAAGAAATTTAGAATTTGAAATAAATGTACCTTTACTGTCCCTAGGTCTACCTGTACTCCTATGCATAAAGATAAAGGAAAATAGAAATCAAGAACAAACAGTGTTTGGTCAGATTTTGGAGAAACCCCACAAAAGTGGATGTGTGGCTCTTTACTCAGGTCTTATCGTACTTTCCCCACCCTCTAACAGTTCTGTAGGCTCTTGAAACTAAAATGATAGTGATTACCTGAATAAGAAATGGCAATTTCCCTGGCAGTGGCGCCAAAATATTGAGAGATTAAATGGTCAGATTAAATCCCTTAATATTAATTGTCAACGCGGGGTTCGTAAGCACGAATTGCCTTACGCTTTCTCTATTCAGGGTTAGGTCAGAGTTTAATCATTAACAATTTATGAAATAATAAGTACTCGCAAATAAAATCATCTAATTGTCAAGAGAAAACCCAACAATCAAATTTAATCAAAAACCTTTTCAAATTCTAGTATTCAAATCTGTACTCAACTATGTATCTCTAGTGATGAAAACAAACTTTTCTCCACACCAAAATGTACTCGATCAAATCTCTGAATGTTGGTACCATACCTTCAATGTGAAAAACCACTCAATCATCATCAACAAGCATCCTATGGTGATGGCAATTCTTACTTGAAGTAATCAAACAACATGTACTAATAACCACTCAACTTATTACACTATTGATGCAAATAACAATTCATTCCTGAAGCAATCTATAACAATCCAACTCTTAAGTAAATGAGTAATCTATCCCAGTAGCACTCAATCAAACAATAGATATGTACTTAATGGTTCATTCCCTTATCAAGACTCAGGAGTTAAGTACTAATCTGGAGAAATTACTCTGTTTTACTGTATCACTCACTTACTTGTTTTTCTATCATCAAATAAACCACTTACAGGATTTGATTAATGAAAGCAACCCTAGTGTTGATCCTGTTTAACACCCAGCTATGTAATCACACAAATTCTAAGGAACTGTACTTAAATATTTCCTGGAATCACACCAATCCCTACTTGTGAATATTCTTACTCAAAACCAATATGCTTTTGTAAATCCAAACAATTATTTAACTACGAACTGGATAACCGAAACCTATGAACCAAGAGAGAGATCAATCATTCAAATGAGACTAACTATTACACAGAAACAAGGAAGAGTAATTGTTTTAGTCAACTAATGAAATCGGTAATTGCATGAATGGGAGAGGCAAGTATGAGCTAAAGAATTGGTCTTTGACAACTAATTATACACAAATGTTACTGCAATGTTATGTTACCAATCCACAACACATTAATCCAATAGTCTATTAAATGAAATGAAACAAAACAAAAACCAATCAATCATCTGTGCAAGTAATGCATCTTCACACTTTGGTCACGAATCCAATTCGTTTCAACCAAATCCATTATAGTATTTGAACAGTTGATGCAACATTTTCCTATATTCATGTTGCCTATACAATGCTAATAGATTAATCAAGGGATTGATTCGAGTCAATTCTCTCAGAGAAACAGAGGTTGATATGGAAAATAGGCCAAGCCTGTTCTAATCAATTAAGGTCTTATTCATGCATGACTGTTAATGAGTTTAAGGACTATTCTGGCATTGACCATAGGTAGAGATTTCAATCACCTTGTCAAATGAAAAAATAATGCATTTAAGATGATGGTAAATCAAGGTAATGGCATATCTATGGTTTGGAAAGCACACAACGTTCACATCTGAATCTAATTGCAACTGTGAAAATAACAAGAATTTCACAATCATTCAATGCACATATGTGTACTAATCAATCAAATGAACAACTCAAATGAACTGACTTTCAATAGAAAAGGAAATTAACTGTAACTAGTTTCACAGTGACATTATTGATGAAAATACAGAGAAAACCTAGATGGGTGGGCCTAGCCACACCTGGGGGATAATAAACTTACAGTAAAAAAACAATTTCTATCACAATTAAAACATGAGCATCATCATCCCGTCAACACATTCAACTAGAATTCAAAGCAACAACATCATAACAATCTTCTATTGAAACTAAGTCACAATTATACAGTAAATACTTCAAAATTTCAGCGTGCACTCTTGACATATTACATCCCCACCTTTTATAGGAATTTGATTACAATTAAACATTAAACTAAAAATGGTAGTTTATAACAGTCGAACAACATTACTTCTTCGGAATGAATTGGTTTGAACAGCTGGCTCAAATTGGTCCAACAACTCGTAATCAACCCCTAACTTAGTGTATGTTGAAACCAAAAGAAAGAGATCAAAGATCTTGGGATCACATGCATTCTTCTCATGGTTGGCGCCATCTTATCATCCAGAGGTGCACGAATCCTTATCCATTGTAGTGTTTGAGAACTAAATCTGAATGTAGCCTTTTAGTACCGAAATAGAGAGTCATGGTACATCAACTGCTTCTTCTGGTATTGTCTTGCACATTCTGCTGAGAAGTCTACACTCGATTACAATAATGAGTTAATTTAAGAATATGCTACCTATATTCAGTTAAATCTACCAATAAATAGCCAAATGAAATCATAAGAAGATTTACCTCAAATGGGGTTTGGGACAAGGATTAGGGAACTAAACATAGCAAAGAAGTAGGTTCCATACTGCCAAAAAGAGGTCAAAATGGGGATTGAACTCATAGTAATAGGAACAAAATAGGGGATCGACACATGGCTTGAGCAAGCCTTGCAAGACATCACTGACACTTGATCCACTATGCTGAGACCAACTCTTTGACATGCTTGTGATGGTGAAGCTAGTGATTTGATGCCAAGCTTGGTCATCTGTGATGGTGTGCATGCACCTCATGGTGACATCTTGCTGAAGTGAACTCTTGCTTCCATTGTAAGCATTTCATTGGTTCATCCCCTTCATCCAACTCATCTGCTAACATGTGCATGGTCTTCTTGGGTGCAGTTGAACTAGCATCACACTAATGCATAGTTTCTATGCTGATATTCAAGTGTGTGTTGGTTGTCATGTGCATCAACTTGTTGAAGTACCCGTTCGGCTCTAGTTGGACTTGCTTCCTGTCTTCACCTTGGTGAGTGTGTTGAATTGATTGGATTGCATGCGTGCACACAATGACATGCATGCTTCTAAATCCCTTTCATGCGATCAACCACACTGGTCACCATGTTTGCTATGCATTAGCTATTGTGATGGATATTTAACTTGTCCCAGCAGTTTCATCCATGAGTAAATGTTGCGCCCACCATTTTTCATGATCCTGCTACAACTCATTCGTCTGTCTACGCAGCTTCTTGTTCTTCCTGAGTTGCTGCTTTGGCACATGCAACTCCTTCTTTGTTTCATCTTCTTCCTTCATGCGATCTTCAAGTCGCATCATCACTCCATAGCTGGAGTCTCCAAAGTAGGTTTCATCATTAATGGACCTACTTGAGCTTCCAACCTTGTTCCACCTCCGCATTGTCAAAAACCCTCCTCTTGCATTCGTTGCATTTGGTATGCTCTCTTCAACTATTGTTCATGATGCTGCTCACTGTGATGTTGCCGCTTGATGTCCTTGTCTACAAACAACTTGATGTCTTCGTAAGTATGAAAGCTCATAGACACTTGATCGATTGCATCCCCAAGCATGCTCTGAATGGTGTCCTTGTCTATGCTCTCCTAAAAACCATTATACCTATACTACTGAGAGGTTGATGAACACCTGTGATACCTGGAGACATTGCAACACTCAGAAAGAAATTTTTCAGTCGAAAACCAAAATGAACATTAGAACTGACTTGCAACATGTCTAAGTGAATGATCATGAAGGTTGCACAATTTTGGCTGGGAGGTCAGTAGACTGATTGCCAAGAATGCTCAAAGCATAGTCTGGGCTACTAGGACTATTCAATGCACAGACCAGTCTAGGCTACTAGGATTTTGCAATGCATAGTGCAGTTTGGATGCTTACTGTTGGGATTTCGCAATGCACAATTCCAATTGGGAAGGATTGTTGGCCTAGTGAAAGATCTATGCAATTTCTTGGACCAAGCAGCCACTCTCCTCCAGAAATGTGCAAAACAATCACGGAGGCTACTGCCAGGTAGGAATGTGCAAATATAGAGAGGAAGGTTAGCCTTCCTTTCCCAGATTGCGCAATTCAGCCTTGGTGAAGGCAAAGCCCAGGCCAAGGTTGGCCCAATTCATTGATGGGTGACTGAAAGCAAGTAAGTCAGTCAATGCATGGAAACACTAAGTGATAGCAGAAGTGATCGACAGTGTATGTAAGACATGAATGAAAGATTCAACAAACAGATCAACATGCATGTGGGTGAGGCAAATCGTCGGTTGAGTGAACGTCCATGTAAAATAGTTTCATGCATGCGACAACAATGAGATAGCAACAAAAAATAAAATAGAGCTAGGAAAAGCTAGAATACATGTAAACGAGAACAAGAATTCAAAACAATCAAGCAAACAGTACTCACATAAGAGAAAACACAAAAAGCGATAGAAATGCAGCACAAGGCATGGGAAGCTAGCTTACGCCAAAACAGTTGAGTTGAGTGTGCTGGCTACTCCTATATGTGATATGGGATGTCAGAGCTGCAAGTTTGATTTGAGGAATGAGCTCTGCAACATCTTGTTGATCATTTTTTATCACATCGAGGTTGTGACGTGCATGCCACGAATCTATTGGAAGCAACACTTGGTGGGAGGTTTCGGAATTGCTCCTTGCATGTAACCTCCAATTGCTAAACATAGATCCATAAAACAAGGGATTCCCTTACATGTTGCCTTGGGAGAAATAGCCCATGCATGCAAGTCTGTTTTTCTCAGTCCCAGAGGGAACCGATCAACTCAGTTGCACATGTAAGAGATTGCTCGACTGCTTGAGAAAAATGTGCATTTTTGCCTCGGAGTTAGGCTAGCTGCCCAGGAGGTTTGCAAAATTTTTGGGCAAAGCAGCTGACTACTACCTATATTTGCGCAAATCGTGGGTTGAATAGCCTGCTGCTGGGAAAATTTGCACAAATCCTGCTGGGAGGGCTAGTTGGCAGGATTGCACAATCCTAGAGCCCAACAGACTGTTAGAGAGGATTGCATAGTTATTAAAGGGAAGGTTGGTTTCCCTCCAGAAATGCGTAATTTTTAAGAGGAAATTGTTCAGCCTGCAACTTGACCAAGTCCGGGTAAGAAGCCTATGAGGGGAATGGATCAACTGTGATCGATAGCTTGCCTTTGTACGAGGAAAACACTTGAAGCTTGAGTACTTGACGAAGCAAGACAAAGTGTTGTGTAAGGTTGGTATGGAGGCTCCAAAATAGGCTAAAGAAAAAGTTTGGATGGTGGTTGTAGCTGCTACAACACTTGGTGACACAGTGGTAGAACTCCAGCTCTTTGAATGGACCTTGTTCATGGAAAGCAAGTCTAACACCTTCAAAATTATTGTTCAACTCTCAGCTCATCTAGGCTTCACACTAGTTTGATTGTAAGATGTAGCATATGCCAGACTCTTGGTCTATTGACACACATTTGAAGCCAAGGGACCACAGTTGTTTCGATTGGGGTTGAGGGGTATATAGGTACACAAGCAGTATAGTCGTCAGAGTCTTAGTTTCATCTCTGGTGTTTCTCCACTACCAGTAGGCCTAAACAGTACCCCAATTGAGTCACATAGGAACACAAGCATGGCTCCACTGCTAGCAAGCCTGGTTAGTACCCCATCAGAGTTACTTGCATCAACTCACTGCGCAGGAAGCCTTTCTCTTCTTTCGCCTTATTCATTATTCATTTTGATTTTTTTATTTTTTTTTAGTTTTCATTTTTTTTCATTTTCACTGTGCGTAACACTTATTCATTTCAAAGGCAGAAGAGGGATCCCAACTTATTAAGAGCAGAAGAGGTTGTTCTAGAAGAGTAGTTTATTATATCTTTGATATGCCTATTAGTCAGCACTAGTATTGCAGCAAGGATGTTGCAACTCCTGGGCTACCAAATTTACTTATCAACCCAGGGTTCGTACAAACTTGGATGTGACAGTGTTGTATGCACTAGTAAAAGTGATGGTTCTACCTGTTGTCACTATTCAGTTGGCTAGAGACCACTGGGGTTCCAAGCCAAACTTCTATGGAGTTAGAAGAATCTTGATTCTTTGATGGAAGAAAGGTAAATGTACTCTAAGAGAGTTACTCTACTACAGTAATGGAGAAGGTCAACATGTAATGCTAAACCACACCATACCCTAATTAACCATTTAAGAAGCTATGCTAAGTAGAAATGATAAATCAACATAAAAAAAATGCTACTATCTAAGTTTCATAAGTAAGAAGCATCAAACAATACTAATCTACAAGTAAAGAGACTAAACTAAATCTATTTTTGTTTTTTTGGTCTTTTTATGCAAAATCATGTTTGCAAACTAATTGTTCTTGTGGATGTGGTAGGTGGATTAAGGGTGTTTGAGGATAGCTAGAAGGCTTATGAAGTGGTTGGATGGTGTGGAGGGTCCCTACGAGGCTTGTGGTGACTTCCTAGAGGTTTTTCATCAATTCAACCTCAAAACAGGCCGTTTCAGGAAAATCTATAGGATGTACTAGAAACCTATAGGATGATCCTGTAGGAATTACAGGAAAACTACAAGATACATCCAAGAGCTAAATATGAGGTTTTGGAGGTGATGGGCGGCTTAGGAAAGGTGTGCAATGGGTGGAATGGAGTGTTAGAAGGTTTAGGATCACTCAAGAGTCAATAGCCAAGATGATAGATGGCTAGATTCGCTCAATGTGTTTGGGAGAATTTCAATGAAAAATGATGAAAAACTAGTGAAGGTGATGGTGAAAACAAGGGATGGATAAGGTGGATGAAGTGGAAGGTGACTACTGGCTATGAAGTTTGAGTCTCCTCCTAAAGTACCTTCTCTGCATAGAACATGTTTGTATTCCAAAAAGCTATGCAACAAGATACATTTTCATAAACTGGAAAAGGAGAATTAATGAATCAACTGGATATACTATGCATGAAGAAATTTGTTGAAAGGAATGAAAGCATGAGTGATATCTACTACAGAGATGGAGATGAAAAAGATGACAATTAAATCTACCTTGCAACATTAACCAAATACTAAATTAAATACAAAAAACTCCAAAGCTTATAAAATAACTAGAAATCTATGTTTCTGGGGCTACTTAAGGGTCCCTTCCTCAAGTCATGGTCCCAGAGGGAAGAAGTGAGGCCGAGACACCTGATAACAACCTTGTGGTGGTATTTTTTCTCCTTGCTAACCTGCTACTTGAAATAAGGCACAAATGGAAGCAAGCTATCACACAACCAATCTAATCTACACTACTTGTAATGGAAATGCATCTAATAAGCAAATTAACAATGAAACTATGAATCTACACTAAACATGCATGTATAATAAAGAGGAGCCTTGGCTACTAGGGTTGGGCCCTAACCCAAGATCTTTAGCCCTCTAAGTTAACTCAGTGTTGGCTCAAAACAAAACTCATTCTTATTACCAAAACAACAAATTACATCAATAGAACTGTCACAAGTTTTGCAGCTGAAAAATAGATTATAGTTTTACAATCAAAAATCTGAATCGTACTGAGGTCCTAGGCCTCTCTACTTATACATATGAAGTCCCCAACAACTTCCTTAAAATTAGGGAGGCTTTTCTCCCAAACTCAAGATAAAATGGTGCTTTGTCTCTCACTTGCTTGGTTGCCTTCTAGTCCTCATGATTTGGCTATTTGCACTCTCAGCTCATGTGATGAATGGAGGAATATTTGAATGGAGGAGTAGTAAATGAGGAGGATTTACCTCCTGTAATCCCACTCCCTTGCCCCATTCGATTTTTACCCTGGTGTTTGCCAAAATTCCTTTATTTTCTCCTTTAATCGCGCATTCAATGCATATTAGAGCACAAAGCATAATATCCAACTCTAACTCACCTTGTAAACAAAATATAATCAAAAAACATGTAATAAGTTATGAGAAAAGTTGGTTTGACTAAGCTAGGAGGTGAACTAAGGCCCATATAATTACCCAATGATGAGGTTCATCATCACCCCCCTACTGAAAGTATTGCTCATCCTCTGAGAAACTTAATCAATATCCATATCCTTCATGCTTGTAGTGGCCTCTCTGACATCCCATTCCTCTGTTGTGGTCTCCTCTTCTTGTTCCTAGAAGCCTGCTTTCTTTTCTGCCTCTTCCCACTACCTCTCTTCTTCTTCTTCTTTTATCCCTTCTAGCATCCCTAAAAGTAGTGGTGGACTGAGTTTTAGGCCTATCCAATTGACCTTCAACCTTTGCATAGATTGTTTATACATAGGTGTCCTGTTGAGTGCCTCTCTCAACCTTTGAGGAGAGTGATATTCTCTTATCTTTAAGTTGTATGACAAGGTGTTCCATCTCCTCAAGTGAGCATGTGTACTATCATCTCCTAGCAACCTGAACATGTCCTCAAAATGTGAAATTACTTTCTCTTGGGCAACAAGATATCTAGGTTCCAGCTGAGGATCATTTGCAATCAAATTATGAGTACTCATGACGGCCATGGGATTTGATTGTTCAGCTCTCATTAGAACAGGTTTAGTTTGCTCTCTTGCCAATATCCTTTTCACCTCTGTAGCTCTTGACTCCTCATGGTTCATACATGATGCCAAATCCATTAATTGTAGATCTCCTAGCATGGAATTAAGGTCCCATACATTCATATTTGTGAGGGCCATGTTGTGCAAATAAAACTCAGCCATTTTGGCCATATGTTCTAGTGTACTTTGATAACAAATATCAATAAACTTCGTGTAGTCCTGCAATGGAATGGTGCCTCTTTGTGATAGGGCCTTAATCTGAAACTGCAGCCATTTTTCTTTGATGTAAAGAACATATGATTTAGTTGGCATCCTACACTAGATTGCTTCCAAAGAGAGACAAGCCATACATGCCAATTGGTTCTCTCTTTCCTACAGCTATCCCCTCAACCGTGCATTTTCTGTCTCTAGTTGATTTCTCATTATAGCTTCTTTGTCCCTCAAGCTACTTAGCTCTTTGCCCATCTCCTTGAGTTTCTCTTCCATGTGCCAAATGTCTTCCAACCCCCTTTGATGTGGTGATTTTCATCCATCGGTGAGTTCTAGCCCTCTCCTTCTCAAGCTCGAAGAACAGTGGGATGGAAAAAAATTTAGGTATGACCTTGCCTCCTTCAATAAACTAGTAATAAGAGTCCAGGTTAGGTTGGGGGTTGGGTTCTTTTGTCTCTAGGTCCTCTTCTTTAGTTTCTTGCTACTCCCTTACCTTCCTTTCCAATTTCTGCGCCTCTTATAGATACAACAGAGTATCCTGTAGGACTGTTTTTGCTTCCTATAGATTTTTTTGTGTATCCTGTAGGATTGCCTTTCCCTTGGAGGAAGTTGATCTAGTAGTATCCCTCCTCACATAGGTGAAAGGGGACTTAGTGGAAGGCATTTTGTCTCTTTGTGTAGGGGAGTCTTCAATCACAATATCAATTTTGGTTGATGCTATGGGCTTCCCCTGTCTTATTTTTTTACTTTTTCTTGTCTTGAAATATAATGGGCTCTGCCTCTACCTTTTCCCTTTTTTCTTGATTTCGGTGTTAAGAGTAGTGAGGTCAGCTACTGCCTCTCTCTCAATGGCTTCTAGAGACACCCTAGGTTACTCCTCCTTGTTTTCTATCCCCTCTTTTCCATTTCCTTCTTCCTCTATGGCCTTCCTGTCTTCTTCTTCTTGTAGATCTTCATCATCCCTATCATTTTCCTCCCTAATTTCCTCCTCTGTTTCTTCATCCTCCTTCTCTTATCCCTTTCTTCTTCATACTCATCATGTTCCTTTGTGTCAGATCCTTCTTCATCCATTGCATCCTTATCTCCTTCTATATATTCCTCTTCCTATTTTACTTCATCTTCACTAACAGTAGGACTAACATCATAAGTGAGAGCTTTGATGTCATCCTCTCTTGGCATGTCTCTGAAAACTGACCATGTTATAGGAGTTCTGAGGTTTTGGAAGGCATCTTCTGTAAGGATCCTAATCAACCCACTATGAGCTAACTATTGGGAATTTCCCTCCTTCACTTTGATGCTTGAGTCTATGAGTGATTGAAGCAAGAAGTATGGTATGCTAAGCCTTTGGTGAGGGGGTGTTTCTGATCCAAATCTTAATGCTTCAAGGATCCTAAAATGATCCCATAGACCACACTATACCCACCCTCACTTGAGATGTATTTGATCAGTTGGTAGCCTATCTCATTCCATGGATATGGCAAACTTTCCCTCCTTACTCCATTTTTGTCCTTAGTGGGTTCCTCACCTTTTAAAATTAATTTTCTTTTGGCAACCTGGTTATCTCCTTTGTCTTCTTTTCTCCATGGTATTCCTAGGGATAGTGTGATGACTCTGCTGATGAGCTCAGGAGTGAGATCTATAGTGAGGCCCCTTATTACAACAATGGCATGGATTCTGGTGAGGAAAGTGAGGGAGAGAGAAAATTCTTGAGCCACCTCATCATCATACCCTCTGAATTTTTCGAAAAACCCCATCAAATTATGTCTTGTGAAGATTTCAAGCACTTGGGGGTGTCATTGGATTCTCACAGTGTTGGTGGGTTCTCTCATATTAAACCCTCTTGTCATCTTTCTGGTGAAGTTTGAGGAGAAAATGAGAGGGTTGAAACAATTTTTCAAATGCAGAACCAAAATAGAGATGACTGTGTATGTAATTCCCTTTACACAGTTCCTAAATTCACTCAAAATTAGAGGATTCTTGGTTCATTCACTTGCAAAGAGGGATGTAATTATAGAGTCTACCTCTTTAAATTGTTTGTAATGGCCAAATCCCGTGATATCCCTTCTGAGTTCTTCTCTGCCAATCTTGTAGACAGTCTCTGTGTATCCTGTAGAAATTCGTGTGCATGATCCTATAGGAATTCCTGTGCATGATCCTGTAGGAATTCCTATGCATGATCCTGTAGGAATTCCTGTGCAATCATGTAGGAATTTCGATGCAGTGGAACAATGGTGTTTTTCTACCAGTGTGTTGCCTAGGTATGAAGAAACCTGAATGAGTGAGTTTCGAGGAAGTGAAATGCATGAATGCATGGGAACGATGTTTTATTTTCTCTTATGGTGATTCGAGGTGAGGTGGTGTGCTAGCAGCAAAGGTACATTTCCATTTTTTGACCATTGGTCCTCACTACCACCTCATCATTTCCCACTCCTCATAATCAGCTCCCACCTTATGGATCTATAGTTGTAACCACTTTTGTGCTGCTCCTTCTCTGTCTTTGAGTTTACTGCAACCACGTGTAAGAGGACACCCGATTGTGCATGTGTTGATTGAACGAAGGTGGCCAGGTTAACTGGCCACCTTACCACTTATAAATGAAATATCTCGTAATCCTTACATTTTTTTGACTACATGATGCATATGAGAGAGTGAGCGGGATACTTACCCATGGTTCCAATGCTATGTTGTAGTTTTTGAAGACCAGAGGTGCTACTGTGTGTATTTTCTGCATGCTATTCTTCTTGCTCCTCTTGCTGTGTGTATTTGCTACATGCTATTCTTCTTGCTCCTATTGTTGTCTGCTAATGGATTATTTGTTTTTGCAGGTACCTGTGGTTGAAGATATGATGTTGCTGCTTTGGAGCTCCTAGATCATCATACTGAAGGCTTGTTGCTGGTGTGATTGGTATTATGTGGGATATGTTGCTACACGATTTCCTACATGATGTCCTGTCGCTACTTCTCCCTCAGAACTCTTTTATCATTTTTCTTGTTGGGGATATGAGGATGGTGACATGGATGGAAATAAGGAGTGGGAGTGTGGATATCAAGGAATATTTAGGTGAGGATCTTTATTCCTCTCTCTTTCCATCTTTTCAAAGATTGGGAAAAAAATACTCTTGAAACTGAAATTGTTTTATGGTGAGTGCAGGGGTGGTGCAGGGATGATTATGGTGGACAAGGTGTGGAGATAGATGATGAAGAGGATGAATTTTAGGGGCCTATCAAGTCCATCATTTGCCTTCAGACTGCTTCCTATAGGATTTATGGATCACTGTAATTCCTACAGGATCATCCTGTAGGTTTTTAGGGGATCCTATAGGAATACAGGTGATCCTGTAAAAAACACAATCTTTTTATAAACTGAAGCAATGGAGTGAAAAAATGACAAAAATTATGGAGGGATGCATGGTAATGAGTTAGAAAATAAATATGTGAGTGGCAGGGGTCTCCTTGGGATCCTGTTTTTCTCCTTGACTGTCCTTCTTGCCCACTTGCAAATGAAAATTTTATGATTAATTTTTTTCTTTTTTTTGAAAAACAACTAGGTTGCCTCTGAGTGGTTTCCACCCTAGTTGTTTTCCCTTGACACCTCAAGAAAGGTTTTCACCTGAGGATCTTTCTTATTCCATTTTTATTCTTTTTGTTTTTTTGTTTTGACACCACAGAGCCACCTGAAGAGGTTTTCAACCCAATTATGGGACTTAGGCACCTCATGGAGGTTTTCACCTGAGTCCTTATTATTTTTTTCTTTTTCTCAGTGATTTGATGAGGGAGGAGCTGGAACTTGATCCACTATCATCATTTTTTATTGATATCATCAACAAACTCTTGTTTTGATAAAGGTCTCTTGTAAATTTTCAATTGGTGTCCATTGACAAGCAAAGGAATGGCTTCTTCATCTATGGTTCAAATTTGCACTAAACCATTATCATGGCATATCTCCACAACATAAGGTCTAAGCCATCTTGTCCTTAACTTTCCCTTGAAGTCTTTATACCTAGAATCATATAAAAAAGCCCAATCGCCTTCCTGAAATTGCTTCTCCTTGATATTTTTATCATGCCAGGTCTTCCTCTAAAGTTGAACTACCTCTATATGTAGGAGAGCTTGCATTCTGAATTCATCCAAACCATTCAACTGGAATAATCTCTATTTCTACGCACTGCTGAGATCCATATCTAGTTCGGTCGCCATCCTTAATGTGTTATATTCAAATTCAATGGACAATAAGGCCTTTTTCCCATAGACCAACTCATAGGGTTTGAATCCACTAGTGGTCTTCCATGTGGTATTATAGGCTCAAGTGGCCTCAACTAGTCTTTCTGCCCAATCCTTCCTGTTGTTTCTTACCACTTTGGTCAAGATGCCCTCGAGTTCTTTGCTGGTCACCTCCACCTCCCCATTAGCTTGTGGATGGTAGGGAGTGGAGGTTCTATGCTTTATATTGTGATGGCTAAGCAAGTATTCAATCATGTTGGAGGTAAACTAGCTTCCTTGGTCTGTGACCAGCTCTTTAGGATACCCAAATTTGCAGAATACATTCTCCCTTAGGAACTCAACCACCTTCTCTTCTGTTGTTGCCTTAATTGCCTTGGTTTCAGCCCACATAGTCAAATAATCAATGCACACAATAATGTACTATTTTTGCTTTGAAGGAGGGTCAATAGGCCCAATGAATTCCATGCCCCACTTGCCAAATGGCTCGAAATTCACTTGAGGCTGCAGAGGCATTTCATCTCTTAGAGTAGGCCTTCCCATCCTCTGGCACCGATCACACTGACTAGTGTATTTTTTCACATCTTGATTAAGAGTGGGCCAATAATAGCCTGCTTGTAACACTTAGAGTGTTGTTCTCTTTGCTTCAAGTGACCTCCACAAGGCCCATCATGACAGGTCAGAAGGATGTCAAAGACTTCCTCCTCCCTAGCACACCTCCTCAAGATTTGATCTAGGCCAAGTTTGAAAAGATTGCCCTCGATCCAAGTGAAGGGGGCACTTTTCCTGACTATCTTACTCTTTTCTTTGGAGGACAAGTTTGGTGGGAACAATGCTGATACCAAATATTTTTCTATATCAAAAAACTATGGAGAGAGAACTGAAATAGAAAATAAGTGCTCATCTGGTAACTAGTCATCCACCATTCCTTCTTCACCTGCAGGCAAATTTACTCTAGACAAAAAATCTGCAATAACATTTAACTTACCAGGCTTATCAACAATGGTTAGATCAAACTATTGTAATAAAAGTAACCATCTTATAATTCGAGCATTCACATCTAGTTTGTTCATTAAATATTTGATTGCAGCATGGTCAATATGCACAAATGTTTGATAGCCTCTAATATAATGCCTAAATTTGTTTAATGAATGCACAACAGTCGGGAGTTCCTTTTTGGTCAATGTATAATTTAGTTCAACCTTTGATAAATTCTTACTCATAAAATATATAGCATAAGGAAGTTTGTCATCTATCTGACCTTGGGCTGCTCCTGTGGCTTTGTGTGAGGTTTCAACATGAATATGAAAGGGGAGGGCCCCATTTGAGCCTTAGAGAATCGATGTAGTGGTTAACTTATCCTTTCGGATGTCTAAGGCCTCTTGAAAGATTTTTTACCATATAAACTCAGAGTCTTTGGCCAACAAACCAAATGAAGGAGAGGCCAACTTGCTGAAGTCCTTTATCAACCTTTAGTAGTATCTAGCTAACCCTAGGAAACTTATGACACTCTATGATTTTGAGGAGGTGGGACCCTTTGGATGATAGCTATTTTTTTTGGGTCCACCTATAGTCCTTGTTGAGATATTGAATGACCTAGAACGGTCCCTACAGTCATTAAGAATTCACATTTTTCGAGACTGGGAGACAAGTTCATTTCAATCCATTTGTGTAGTACTTTGCCTAGGTTAGACAGGGCTTCTTGAAAATCAAAGCCATAAGGTGTAAAATCATCCATATCAATCTCCAGTACATCATGGACTAATTCGGAAAAATACTCAAGACTTATCTCTAGAAAGTGGTAGGAGCATTCCATAGGCCAAAAGGAAGGACCTTATAGGCAAAAGTACCCCAAGGACAAGTGAATGTGGTCTTATCCTGGTCTTCCGGGCATATTAAGATTTTGTTGTACCCACTGAATCCATCTAGGAAATAGAAAAACCTTTTCCCTGCGAGGCCATCTAGCACTTGGTCAATGAAGGGTAGAGGAAAATGATCCTTCTTTGTAGCTTTATTCAACTCCCTGTAATCGACACAATTTCTCCACTTACCATTTTTCTTGGGAACTAACACCAAAGGAGAGACTCACTCACTGTTGGAGATAGGGTAAATGAATCCTACATCTAGCAGTTTTTGCAGCCCTTCTTTGACTATATCTTTAAGAGTTGGATTCATCCTCCTTTATGGTTGCCAGACCATCTTGCAACCTTCTTTGATGTATATGTGGTGGGTACACACTGAGGGGTGTACTCCATTCATTTCCTTATAACTCCAAGTAAAGGCTCCTAGATTTTCCTTTAACATGTTGCATAACTTCTCTTCTTCGAGAGAAGAAAGAGATGGATTGATCTTCAAGGTTCTCTCTAGGCCAAAATATATGGTTTTGACATGGAGTGGGGTGGAATCGGCCAAGAATAAGTCAATTGGATGATTGTTCTGGGTTTCCTTTACTGCTTCTTCTAAGGGTGATGAACTGGGAGTTGTACTTTGGATTAGGTGTTCAATCAAGTCATCCTCATCTTGTTGTCATCCTCCCATGGTTGCTTCTAAAGCATAAAGTTGGGCGAAATAAACTTCATCTTCTTCCTCCTCCTCCAACCATAAAGGTAATTCATGCTCTAAAGAAGGTTGAGCAGGAGGGCATAGGACTAACTGCTTGGACATATGCCCATTCTTGATGGTCATATTCCTATCTCTGCAATTAATGTAAGCATCGACAATGGCCAACCATGGCCTCCAACGGATGAGAGGGTAACAAGTAAGCTTAGCCTTAGGCTGGAGAACTTGGAAATCTGCAAGGTACTCCCAAGAGTCAATCGAGACCATCACATCCTCCACAATTCCCTCAGGGGTTACTATCGAATGGTCTGCAAGTTGCAGAACTATTGTGGTCTTCCTTAATGAACCTTAGAGGTTGAGCTTGAGCATGGTTTCCTTGGTCATCACATTAATGGTAGCCCCAATATCAATTAGAGTGTGTGGGACAATGGTGCCATTGATGCGCACATCTACTACAGGGCTTCCTGGGTCCAAATATTTTGGACAAATTAACTACCCCAGCATTAAGTTGGATAACTGCCCAATGACATTAATGGTAGGGGCATCCCTTTTTCACCTCCCTGGATGCTTGAAGCACTTCAACTTAATCAACTTATTGTAAATAGGAACATCTTTTATTGCCTGGATAAGTGGCATCTTTACACATAGATTTTTCAATTCTCCCAGAATTTCAGTCTCTTATGGGGTAGGCTGGAGTGGTTGGGCTAATCTCTCAGGAAAGGGTGGATTTAATTTAAGGTTTCCTTCCTCTCGTTCTTCATCAACCTCCCTAGGTGGAGGTGGAGGTTGGTTATTCGAGATAATTCTCCCATATCTTAGGTTAATCTCCTGGATTTCCACAACATAAGATGGATATGAGGTCTCTCCACTGTATACTTGCTGAGCCTGCCTGTTGTTTAGGTTTAGATTTGGCTGGGCAGGCATTTGGGGTTGCTTAGGTGGAGAAGAGTGTAGGAGTTTTGGTTGGGCAGGTGGTGGAGGCAATAGAGCTAGAGAATTGTTGTATTAGGGCCTCCACCCCTGGAGTGGTGTATTCCACTGAGGTTGTGGTGGAGCATAAGGTTAAAATGACTGGCTGGCTAGCTAGGAGTGATATATAGATGCATAGGACCACAGAGGGGGTGTAAACCAGGAAGGATGAGTAGGGGGTCCCCAAGAAGGTATGGCTATGGTTTGGTTGGGGTTGTAATATGCATGGGATGACCCTTGCATGCCCTACTAGTCTAGTCTAGGCCTATGAGGTCTCCTCTGGTTAATGTAGCAAAGCTACTCAGTGACCCCCTCAGCTCCATGATATACAACTTTGAGTCTGGGTAAATAAGGGCACTTGCCTAGGGAGTGGTTTTCTTCACAAACAGAGCAAATTTCAATAGAATTCAATGGAAATTCATTCCTGGGATGCCTTGTGGTGCATCTAGGACAAAAAATGGCCAAGGCTCTCTCTGCTTCCTCCTACATCTTCTTAATGTTCATGGTGTCCATTTGCAAGGCAAGGGTTTGCAACATCTTTCCTCTAAAATCTCCTAGGATGTTTCCAATTTCACCCTTGATGGATGAGTTGGAAGATGATGTATTGGCCATAGGTTGATTACCCCTACCCTTTTTCTTGGCTGCCCCAAAATGGTTTCTAAAGACAGTCTTAATATCCTCATAGGGTAATTGGTAGATATATCATTCTGATAACAAATGTAAGGTATCTAGAAGATCTTCTCTTACTCCCCTAAGCACAACCAACTTCAGTGACTTAGGGTCATGTGTGCACTTGACACTTTTGTAACTAAGCTGGAATCTTTCTTCGTAATCCTCTAAGGATTCATCATTTCCTATGGTCATCTTGAAAATTTCTTCTTTAGTATCCTTTGATCGATAGTAGTCCCGATTTTTTGTTAAAGGCCTGCTACATCTAAGCTGAAGTTGTGATGCTATCTCCAAGTAAACCGATGAACCAGCGCAATGCTACATCCTTGAGGGTAGATGGAAATATTTTTAACTTTTTCTCATCATCTATATAGTCATAGGTTTAGCATATAACAACAAACTCAAACAGGAAAATGTCAGGGTCCTCTGTGGTCAGGCCATGGAAATGAGGTAGGGCAAAGGGGCTTATATTTTAATCTTAGTGTCCCCATTAGTTCCCCTGAAGGGGAACACACCCTCAACTCTCTCTCTATTCCCTCTATCATTTTGGTTTTCATCCGTTGGTTCAGTAGGAATGGGTTCCTCTTCTTCTTCTTCCCCTATAGGTTCTTCAAATATGTCAGGTTTCTCACCTAAGGGTTTGTCCAGTTCACAATCACTGAATAAGAGAGAAGGTTGGTTGCTGGATGCAGTGGGGATATTTGGCAAAAATTTCCCTAAGTTGTCCCTATTCCTACGAGCCATGAAAGGAAATATTTTTGGTTTGGTTTTGTATTTTTTAAACTTGGAAAGTGCTTTCAGAACTCAAATTGTTGATTGAATGAAAATTACTAACATAATGAAAAATCTACTTCTTGAATTGAAATCTTACTTGCAAAATGGAAAGGAAAGAAAGCAATGAAAAATGAAAGAAAGCAAACAACTAGATTACTCTTGCAGAAATAAACTAAAAGAAAAATATTTAAGACAAGAAATAGAAGAAAAGAAAGCAATAATCACATTCTAGGATTTCAGAGATCTGTGGTTAGTGCTTTTTTAATCTTTGATCGAAGAATCCACATTAAGAGAATTTTTACACCAACGTTTCGAATCCCAAATGGGATCCATCATCAGGGTTAAGAGAAAGAT
>APFE030395562.1:539702-586753 GCA_000404065.3 Pinus taeda | reverse complement strand
GGGTCGCTCTATCAATCAAAGGATTAGCGAGCATTCAGCTGACTTAAGACATGGTAGGACCAAGTCCTCAGCCCTGGCTGAGCATGCCGGAAAGACTATGCATCATATATGTATAGAAGAGACTCAAGTCGTTGCCAAAGTTGCGCAGTTTCACCATCGCAAATTTAGAGAGGCCCTGGAGATTGAGAAAAGGCCAAACAATCTTAATAGGGATGATGGCTGGAAGATTAGTAGTTGCTGGGTCCCAGCCTTGTCCTCTTAGCCCCCTCCATCCCCTTTTTTGTTAGGTCCTAGGGTTTCTTTTCTCCCTCTCATTAAGGTTGGTTTTCGGTGGTTGGTCCCCTTTTTCCTGAGTTTTTCCCCTTTAAATCATTGCTCCTATAGTATTAGTTTGGTTTAGTCCTATTCGTTGTATGAGTTATTAATGGGTTATTAATTAATTTGGGGCTAATTAGTGTATTAACATATTTTTTTTATGTTCTTATTGGGTATATTATTAATAATAATATTCATGAAATAGTTATATTAGATTTTCGTTTTCATAATTTCAATTAGTTATGTATATATATTTGATTACTAATATTCCTTGAGAATTGAAATAATAATTATTAGCCCCTTTCATATATATTTGATAAATAAATCATTTTAACCCTCATAGGTAATAATATATTTACCTAATTACATGGTCAATTTGAATATATTAATTACTAAATAAATATTGATTAGTTAATAAATACAATTAGATCTTGAGAGAAGATCTAATTTAAAAATGACCATTTAATTTAAGTGATTAATAAATTTATTATTAATAAATATATGAGGTACCAATAGTAATAAGTTAGTTTGAGTTAGTTCCTTTTTATATATATACAATTATTAATAAATATTAACAAATAATTCCTCAATTATAGAGTGTACCTAATGTAACTAAATTTTAAGAATAATAGTGTTTTAATATAACCAGAATACTATTTGTTTGACTAGGGTACTTAATAATATTGGATTAATAAAATATTTAATAAATATAGATTATTTAATAATATAAATTATTATAATGAAATTTGATATTTCTTATTAATGGACCATTATAATTAAATAATTTATATATTATTAATAAACAAATACATTTAGTTAAATTAACAAATAAGATTCTTTTATTATATAATTTACCTGATTTAGCTAATTTCTAGAAATAATAAATAAAAATTATGTATTATTCATCTATTAATAAACAATTAAAATTAGCTAATTTAACAAATGAATTCTTTTAATATTATTTATCTAATTTAGCTTATTTCGAAAAATAATAATAAATTAAATTGTTAGTAATTTAACTTGGGTCATTAGGTCAAAATTAGCCGTTGGCAATATAGCCGTTGGAGTCTCTGCACATCCTATTTAACAAGTGAAGCTAGATTGGTTATTCAACTTGTCCTGACGATGAACCACACTGGTTGGTTCAAACGCGTCGACAAAAGATGGTTTATGTGATTTCGCCGAAAACTCTCTAAACATTGTTATGGATCACAGAAATCTAAATTCCTTAATTAATTTTTTTTAATATAATCAAATTTTTAATTATAATATTTTTAAAAGACATTACCCTTAAAATCTTTCTTTCTTAAACTTTTAATAATCCTAAAATAAAATACACATAATTCTTTAATTAAAAATATATATCACTTTGAAAACAATTTTAATTTCTATTTTAATGTCCTATTTTATTCCTTATTGGAAAGGAAGGTTATCCTTTTGTTATCTACAATAGATCTCAACACTAAAATGACTCCCATGAATTTAGCAGCCCCACTGTAATAAAAGTCGAGTCACTTCAAAAATTTTAAAGGGTAATAATTTGTATTTTGTTATTTTAAGAAGAGAGATGTCGTTTATGTTGTCTTATTACTTTTTAGTTAATATATTAGAAATTATAAAAAAAAAAAACATAAAATAAGTAAATTTAAGTTAATTTTTAGATAAATATAAATTAGTTCATAAATTATGGCATTTCAAATTAAAAATTATAAAAATTAAAATGTTCAATTTACTAAAAAAAAAACTTAATAAAAATCTTCTTTCAAATCAAATTTCGACATTAGGGGAAGGTGAGCTCATCTCAACTTTCAAATGATTAACTTTGCATTGAAAACTTTACCAAAACTTGAATGCAAAGCCTTCCTTCAAATCATTTTTGGGGAAATGACAAAGGTTATATCATTGTTATTGAATTGATTTCATTTTCATTTTCATCATTTTGATTTTTATGTTTTATTTCATTAAATATTTATTAATAAAAATATTTATTGATATAAAAATTATAACTTAATGTGTTAATTGGGAATTACTTTAAGTGGTTAGATAAAATGATTGTTATCTCCTCAACTAATTTAATGCTGAAAGAAAATTTGAAATAAAAAAAAATCATTCTCTATAATATTTTATAAAGACAAAATATATATATATATAAAAAGGTATAATTATTGTAATTGATTGGAGGCTTATCTTTAGAAACTACAAGTGAACATTGTGCTTTGGTGAAAATAATAAGCTTTTACTCATATTATTATTGTGCTCACTATTCTTAAGGTACCCCCTTAAGAGGTTAATGAACATTGTGCTTCGATTATAAAAGTATCATTTTTTTCTCCTATTATCATTATGCTTGATATATTAAATATTTGGATATTATTTGCATTTCTACTCTCCTTCAAGTACATTACATAGTTGTAGATGAACTTCTCTAGACATTTAGTAAACGTGTTTCTTCTATTCCAACTTGCCGACATATTTGGGAGCTTAAGAATAAGAACTTTCCAACATATTTGGTAGTTTAAGAATAAGAACAAAACATGCCCAATTAACTAGGAAGAGTTGTTAAAGTTTGGGAAATATTATTTTTCAATATTATTATATATATCTTTTTGTAAATTTGGGTGGTACCTTTCTATTACTTATTCAAAATGTAGTAGCAATTACAACATCAACATCCATACCCAAATGGTCTCAACCTGCCCATAGAGAAACCAAGTCTGTTGACCATCTGGTTGCATTATAACCAGTCCAAAAATAAAATTGTATGAGATTCTCCAATAGAGTTAAATAAACTTGATTGTCTTTATGGCCTCCAATAACTATAAGCATATACAAGAAAACCAAAAAAACCACACTATGCATCTACAAGAGTTAAATCATCACAAGATTCAGTTAGAGTTGGATTTTTGGCCTTATATCCAGGTTCTTTTGTCGGTGGCATGCACAAAATGTGCCTCTCGATCGGAGCAAGGTCAACATTCTGTTGCTAAATCTGGCACTGAACTAACTGAAGTTCTGTGTGAACTTCCTGCATCTTCTTTGAAGAAACTGGGTTGTCAGACATGGGCAACATCAAAGCTTTGGCAAAAGAGTCATCATCATCCAATATATCTGCAATGCTTGTAGAAAGAGAGCAGTGACCTCTTATATTTCTTGGGTCTGGAATAATATCTCGGAAATCACTCAAAATTTCTTGATCATTGGGTTCCAATTGGGATCGAATATCTGCCTCCCAATCATTGATGGCATGGTGGGCCCAAGGGTGGGTTCCATTTCTAAAAGAATTAGCTACAGGTGCCCAAACAAGACTTCTCATTACCTCGACCCTTGGTGGATCTTGATTGGGCGCAACCACAACCACAACCACAACCACAACCTCGACCATGCACCTCACCAAAGCCAGATTTGTTGTTACACTGAGATGACAGTATTATCATCACTGTGACCCACTTTCTGCTTAAGGGTTTGTTTGTATGCTTCTAAGTAGAGGGCCTGAGAGCCGCTAACCCATGAAGGATGGGTGGAGTGGGAAATCTATGGAGGATGACATGAAGGGATCCACTTGAAAGCCTAGAGATTGATATTACCTGCAGATTCTAGAATACAACATTTGTCACACAAAAATTCAATAAACCTTGCCCAAAGAAAACTCTCCAAACTAGATTCACAAACATAGTCATCCCCCAACCCAATTTCACTAGGAATTCCCCGAATGTTGGATGTAAGACACAATATGCAAGTTAAGACTCTGACTTAACAACCCCTATGGACTAAGACATCCCAATAATTTCTTGCATGACAGAGAGGAGCCAATACGACTTGTTCAACTACTGTTTGACACCTAGGAAAATTGACTAACCAAAGGCCACAGGTTCCACTGAATATAATCGATTTCATCCTAAGAAAATAAACTGCCATTGGTTAAACCCCAACCTTATGTGATGCATTTGAAACCTAAGTCACATGGTTCGAGTTTGATGATGATTCGATTTAGTTTGAGTTCATTTTTTTTAACAGTTTTGGATGAGGTTTTCCATTAGTTTCATCTATGTACATTTTCATTATATATATATTAAAATGAAAAATAGGATTAAATAGTGAGATATCAACATCAATAAATGTAAAAAATGTTATCACGAACATGGAAATTGCAAGGATAAATTACAAGCTTGAGTTGTGACATGAGGCTCTGAGTTTTGATATGTGGACTTGGTCAATGGCTATGAGGTTTGATGAGGTTCGTTGAACTTCAATTTTTTTTAACGTTCGCCAAAATTCGAACCCTAAGGTTGAAGTTCGATGAACTTTGTGACATAGTTTGAAACCTACCATGCCCCAACTCCAGGCAATACCAGACAACACCAGCATACAGGCCCATCCCACCCTCCTTCGTTAGAGAGGGGTGGGCCAATAAGAATGGAGAGGGGGCTTACAACGTTCAACCAAATCTAGAGGTGGGGAGATGCTATGAATCCTAAAATCCAATAGATTGTTGAGCGGATGAGCATGACCTTTAGCCAAATGACAACACCAATACCACACATCAATAACCCATTACAACAATTGCATTTCTCGGACATCATTATATGAAGGGGGAAAAACAACTTGAACATACCCATTCAAACGAAGACGAAGAGGAAAGAGTGAACCAGGATGAGCCTGGACCAAGGCATGGAGCTCACCACCTGCTGAAGATTCCAATATCCTCCTTCACCTCCAATTCCCTATAAATATTTTCTTGTTCTGACCTTTTGAAATCCCAACACTTGCTATCACAATATCCTTTATGGTGTCTCTCACCTCCAAATGCGTCCACTTACGAGCATAATGAAATCCTGATAACCCATGCATAGCTATACATGTGTGGGGGTGGCCACACCACCCCCTTTTCTTTTTGATTATGTAGACCATAACTACAACCAAAAGTGTTGGGTGTGGGATCCCCCAAGTGAAGTTTTGGGGCTTAGAGCCCAGATTTTGGTCAAAGATTGTAATTCTTATGTAAAGACTTCGCATTTTGTGAGCGCGGAGCTTGTAGTTTGTAAAAGAGTCATAGGATTGTCCACCCTTAGTTTGGTTATTGTAATGTCGGCTGTGGAGATCTACCCATGGTCTGCGGACCATGGGATTGTATAAATAGAGCGAGGCTCTAAGTAGTTAGGAGATCAATGGGAATAGAAAAGATGAACATATGATGTATGCAAGATAGATCTGTGGAGAAAAGTCTAGTTTTGGGTCGTAGAGTAGGAGAAAGCTCTACGACTGAGTGCGTAGAGGCCTAGTAGTCCACAACTGAGTGCACAGACCCTTGCAGCTAAGTGCGCAGGGTGAGTCGAATTTGTAATAGTTGGAAGTATTAATAAAGAGAAGTTTCCTATCATTTATGTGTAGTTATTTCCTATTTTATGCATCTATTATGTTGGTATGAAATTCACTTCTAATACTTATATGATGCACGAATGTGTATAATTGTATTGATTAAGAGATTGCAAGATAAAATATTTGTTTACGTAAAGTTAGCTAAGATATGTTAAGAAGATAAGTAAGATACGCGGTGTAGTTGGGGAAATAGTGCAGTTCGCTGCCCTAGCAGCGCGAAAGCATCTCAGCCCCTGGTTAGGGCTATGTGAAAGATGATTATAACAGATTGTGAAGGTATTGAAGGTTAGAACAGTGCATGGAACGACCTGTGCAAAGACAAACCTAGCTGGACTAAATCGACATCTCAAACATCTCAAGGGTGTAGAAACTTGGTTCCAGCATCCCCCCATACTGCTTCGGGTGAGACTTCAGTCTGCGCTCCGTGGGATGATGCCGAAAAGGCCAGTAGTGTAGCGATTTATTTGGCTAAATAACTCCAAACCTGGGTCAGGCCCCCATAAGCCAACAAATGGTTCCATTGCTGGGACTGGAATCTGCATAGAGATGTTTGATGTCGTATCATTGAAATCCAACTAAGAAAGAAATTGAAGGTTGGTTGGATAGAAAGAATCATGAGTTCGTGGCACAGGAGAATGGGAACTCGCGAATGTCAAAAGAAGAGTGGTTAAACTACTACTTGTATACGGAGATCCATGAAATATTCTTTGTGTCCTTCCCTACTGAGCTATACAAGTGGATTGTGAAGCTACTCGATAGCCAAAGAAGATGGAAGCTTAACAATCCTATTGTGTGGACCCCAGAGTTAGTACGAAGGTTAGAAGCATCAGAGGATAAGATTGCGTGCACCTTTGATCATTGGCTCCATTGTATTATAGGAGGATTCATTACTGAGTTCAAGGTTGACACCTCAGTTAGCTACAGCGAGGCAAAGCGATGCTTTCTCAAAGGACCGCGAGGTAAGTATGTAAAGTCTTTGAATACTTGGATTAAAATTCTATTGTGTGAAAAGAGGGTTATGCAATTACCTTGATGTTTGGGGCAATGCGAAGTGGAAAAGCTTACAGGAACGAAGGAAATAAGAGACTAGAAACTAGCCCCTTGATTGCACTTCTGTGAGGGAACAAGGAAGATCTTGTGAAGGTATCATCGTGAAGTGAGATCCATCTGATAAGGCAAAGAATTCTGCGAATACCACCTCCACCCAAACTGCCACTAGCTTGACCAGCATCACCTCCATCTTCACCTGTACCACCTCCACCACCACCATGATTCAATATGGCAAGCACAGTGAAGTTGCCTGTGTTAAAAGGTTTGGGAAATGAGGATCCAGACCAATTCTGGTTCATGGTAAAGGATTTATGGGCAGCGCAAGGAGTTATAGATGACAATATAAAGAAAGCGACACTGGTTAGTGCCTTGCAGGACTGCACGCTAACCTACTATATTAAGCACTCCAATGATAATCCAAATGCAGGAATCACAGATATCTAAGCAGTGCTAAATAGAGAATTTAGAAAGCCAAAGTCTGAAGCCAAGTTCATCATTTGATTCAAAGAGATCATGATGATATTAGGTGAGACTCCTTGGGAGATGGATCCGAGGCTGAAATGTACAATTCACGAAGCTAATATGAATCTGACAGATGGACAACATCGTGAGTGGTTTGTAGCTTTGCTAATGCCACATTTCAGGAGTGCACTATCGCAACAAAAGATAACGACTTAGGTGGAGGCCTTAGAGATTTCTATGAGGCTACATGAGACCTCAATGTAAGATCCTAACTTAGGAGATCAACAGATCCATGTACAACTAAAGAATTATTCCTTGAGATGTAGAGGCTGAAACAGGACAAGATAGCTCGACCAGAATTGCATGAAGAGGTATGGTGCATAAAATGCAAGGGTCAGGGTTATGACAAGGACCACTGCCTAGTTTTCAAAAATTACCTCACAGGAGGAGGACTGATGCCCTCAAGGCTAGAAGTGCAAGCAGGACCTAGCGTGGTGCCTACTTTGTGGTGTGCGATTTTTCAAATAGCAAGAAAACATGCCAAAGACAATTGTCACTTGTTACAGAAGTATACGCAAACTTCGCAACAGTTGTTTTGCAACTTTTGTAGGTTAGTGGGAAATGATGAGTGCACTTGAAAAAGCTATGAGTTGATGATGGATAGAACTCCCACCTACAGATTTCAGGCCTAAAGGCGGCCCCTTGACCAAAATGCAGGAATGGCACAAACATGATTTTAGGGGCATGGATGAGGCCAAGGTGGAGGAGGACCTAGAAGAGGTCGCAGATAGTTGATATGTTACAATTGCGGAGGGCCAGGACATTATGCTCATGATTGCACGAATCCAATGCGCCCGTCGTGTCTGTATTGCACCTTATTTGATCATGAGACAGAAGATTATCCTACGCTGATAGCTAAGATACATGACAAAGGAGCATTACTGCCTCCTCCAACTTAGAACCTGCAGATGATGAGGTCTGAGCCGCGCGAGGAAGATTCGAATGTGAACATTGTGCTCCAAAGTGGAATCATGATGTAAGATGACAAAGAAAAACAACTAGAAGATAGTACTTGGGGTCACAAAGCTCTAGCAAAAGAAGCAGAGTTTGATTTGGAGTGCACTCCGGAAGCCTTCATGGAAGCTAAGAAGAGCTTCGCTGATGCCTCCACTTTAGGAAGCAGAGATAAACTAGAGCGAGAGATGGACCCATCTATGCTCACAATGTTCCTAGAAACATGTATGAAGCTACTGCGCCAGTAAGGCGATTAAAGGGTTATAGGAACTCATCAATAGATGCGTTGGGATTGCGCTAGGAGAATCGCGCGTAGTCCAAAAGATCAAAAAGCATAAGAGAAGAACAAGAAGAGAGATGAGACTAACTATGTAGGTCAGAGAATATGAGATGGACTAAGTAATTATGGATTTGGGATCAGATGCAAATGTTTTTTTTGAATCAGACATGGGAGTGAATGGGGCAGCCTATGCTGTAGTGGTATCCAATTCAGTTAAGGATGGCGAGCCAACAAAAAATAATACCCATAGGGCGATTGTAGGGAATAACTGTGGATATTGAGGGAGGGAGCGTGCTGGTGGATTTTGAAGTGATAGAGATTGTTAATGATATAAATACATACCCTGCGCTCTTAGGAATTGACTGGGCCACTGACATGAATAGGATAATCAATCTGAAGAAGCGCAAAATGATTTTTGAAAAGAAGTCACTATGCGTAGTTGTACCCCTGGACCCTGCTGAAGGATCACACTATATGGAGCTGGTGTGCGACGAAAGTGATGATGATTTGGACTGCATATATAAGATAACAACACGAGACTAGGACTGGGTGAATCCCATCGTGGATGGGTGGATTGCATGGTAGTGCGAAATCTACTATACTTTGGATTCGGATGAGGAAACAGAGCGATGGTAGAATCAGTTACATGAGGTAACTACATTGAATTGTAATATGATGACAAGGTCACTGCGCTGTGTATCAACAGAAGTAAGAGACCTACCTACTTATGATGGTTTAAGTGAGGTAGATACCTTCTTGGATAAATTTGAAAGAGAAGTACCGAAAAAGCAATGATTTGAGGCCTTGGACTGGGTACTACACGCTGCACTTGCGATATGGTGGGGTACGCACAAGGGGAGCTTTGATGACTGGCGTGAATGTAGGAGAATGATGCACACATAATTTGGGAAGCCTAGGGTGCAACTGATAGATAAGTACAATGGACAGGATGGTCCTCGCGCGCATTTGGCTAGGAAGATGTAGGCCTATGGAAAAGAGCCCCAACCTACGTGAATACACATGTACTCCGTGTTCAAAGACCTGGTTAATAAGCGTGTGTTGGTAGGACAAAGATGAAAATGGCTCTTAATGTTTGGAAGAAATTATGTAGGAGGAGCTATCACAAAAAATATTCTACGTATAGAGGCGCTCAACAAGGTGTGCAATGCGTTGAACAAGGTATGCAACACATAGAAAAGTGATTGGGACCTACGTGTATGTGCAGTATTATCAGTTTATAGGACAACATGCAAGAAACTGACGGGACAAACACCTTTTAGGCTTTTCTATGGAGTGGAAGTCATAATTCCCATAGAGTACATCATGCCTAGTCTGCGCATAACAGCGCTCAAAGGTATGACTGGTTGTGAAGCCTTGGAGGAGAGGCTCACATAGTTGGAGGAGCTTGAGGAAGAATGATTTTTGGCTGGATTTTACCAATAGGTCCAAAAGCAGCGTGAAAAGGCTTGGCATGATCGACATGTTAAGTTGTGCACCTTCAAGGTGAATGATTTGGTGTTGTTGTATGATAGTAAGTTCAATAAATTCCCAGGGAAGCTCAAAATGCATTGGATGGGACCGTATGTTATTAAGGAGATCACAGATGGTGGCGCAGTGTAGTTGGCAAAGTTAAATGGAGAACTCTTCCCAGGAAAATTCAATGGAAGTCATTTGAAGACATACACAAGGGGCTCAACCATCTAACTAGTTGGCAGAAGCATAGTCTTAGCACTCTAGGCAGCTAAAAGGAGGCACATGACTATAAACTACTCTGCCTAGGGACTACGTGATCTTAGGACTGCACGTTGTAGTGACGTGGCCCAGGGTTTGTGACATTGCGAGGGTAGTTGCGCTACCATGCGGGTCAGCTGGAAAGTGATCGTTGTAGTCACTATTCATGATGTGATGCTTGGTTTGAGACCAAATGGAGTGGGTAGCATGCATTTAAGGCAAACTTTATGGGTTAGATTCTTGAAAATTTGCCACCAATCAAGCATTAATGGATCTAATGTGGGGGGAACAGTCGAATTCAAATTCAAAAGGTGCTATAAATAACAAAGGGCTATCCAACAAACATCACTTGGAAATTTGAGGACTGAGTTGTTGCACGCACAAACATTCATGAACGCAGACTTGTTTGATCTTCTGAACGCGAATTCGTTGTTTGAGCAATTACTCAAGACGTTGAGAGAATTATGGAATTGCACTATGGTAGCACCTGAAGAAGCCATGGATACCGAAGTAATGACCATCGAGGAAGCCATGCAGGCCATTACGGAAGTGGAAGCCCCAGAAAGCGTCAGGATAGTCGCAAAAATCCCTAAATCGCCATGAACGTTGAGACCCAAGAAAGATAATCAGGCCATGGTACTGGTGTGCATATCACCTAGAAATCTGCTGAGGAATAGGCTCACCATGGAAGAAAACAGGAAGCCTATCAATTTGGAGGCCGATGAGGAGGAAGAATTTGAGGAAATCCTAGTAGAGGAGGAGGATGTAGAAATGGAGGTTGAAACCTAGGGTGTGGACCCTCTTACCAGGCTGCTTGCATATGTTCCTCCGTGAAAGGGTAAAGCAAAGGTGCCCAAAGATATAGATGAGAGAAAGAGTTCTCTGTAGACTCCGCTACTCCCCGATGACATTATTTTTAAAGGAGCACACTTGGGACAAGTTCCCATGCTGAAGTTTGAGGATTGGGATCTCGCAGACCATGAGAAGTTCCCGCATCTTGCGACCACATAACTCGTGTGCCAGAAGAAAGATGTGCAAGGAATCATAGAATTTGAGCCGCATAAATGTATAAGAGGAGTTGAGAAAGCAAGGTTGCTAAACCTGCTTTGGGTGTCGCATTACCATCGTGCCCCAGTGACCATTTTTGTCATTAGGAAAATGCTTTGTCTGGTACATGATGGGTGCTTATGGCTAGAGGAGCCCATCCCCATCACAGGCCATTTGATTCACAGAATTACAAGGCTCCCTTGCAAATGGGAGGACCTAGCAAACATCTTGGAGGGAAGGAGCGATGATTTGGCCATCGCGGAGGCCATGAAGAAGAAGTTTAAGCTAGAGAAGAAGAAGAGAGGGTACACCATTTCCAGTATCAACAACCCTATGGTTAAATTCATGATGAAGATATTGGCAGGGAAGGTTATGCAGAAGGGTCACATGGATGAGGTGCCTGTGCCGGTGGTTGCACTAGCAGCGCAATGCATAGAAGGGGTCCAGTTCAACTAGGCAAACTATTTATGCGAAGAGTTCCTTGAGAACTATCACAAGGCATAAGAGTAGGGAAAAACTTTTCACTATGCATGGCTTCTGTTGTCAATAGTACTTGTGGCCTGGGAATTTCTCGAAGATAGCCAGTTCCTAACGATCGCAGGACCTTTTGGAGGCAGCGAAGTACACTTCATTGTGGTCAACCAAGGATGTACAAAGGATAAGGGAAACACAAAATATTATGGGTGCTCATGGAGATGAACATCAGAATGGGGATTAATTGCAAGTCGTGGTTATCGCCCATGGTCTATAACAATCTATAGAGCTTTGTGGAGTTCAAGGTAGATTTTCACCATGTCTACATCAGGGCATAGAAGTACCCCATGAAGACGTGGCGTGAGTTACCCTATCTGGCAATAGATGATATCATATTTGTGGTCCTGGAGTCGTGGCTTCCAGAGTGGTGCACTCCAATTGGGTCTGCAATGGAAGTAGAGAATTATGCCATGCAGCGAAAGAAGAAAGAGGCAAAATTGTCGATGGCACAGTTGGCAAACAAACGTAGGAAGGAAGAAGCAACGGCTAAGGCATAGGTGGAACACAACACTACGAAGTTGGCAGAATAGCAGCAAAAGATCGTAGAAGAAGAGCATGGCAGACAGAAGTCGCCTTCGCTTGAGCGAGAGACCGATACAAAGCAAGGTGGCACGGACCCGCAGACAATGTCCACCCAGCTAAAATGTTCGCGCCTGAGAGAATAGGTAGGGTTGCGAAAGAAGTTGAAGGCTTCAAAGACTTCATTCGACCCGATCACCCTCACTGAGGGGGATCTCCATGATATTGGTGAGATGGTGAGGGATGTCACCATGGAGGCCCTCTAGCGGTTTCAGGAGAAACACCAGATGGAGTTGGGGGCTCTTCGGACACAGATACAGGAGTTGAAGGTGTGCACTCCATAGGCTGGCACTATGTCCACCAGCCTCGCAGTAGGCACATCCACGTCCAAGGAAATGCTACGCGCCTAGACGACTAACACAATAGTGTTGCTAGATGGTGCACTCATTATAGAAAATAAGGTCAAAAGGCCTATGGTCAGCGGGTTGAACGGAATTATATTAAACATGCCTGCGCTCCCTCGGAAGACACTCTATATTTTGCAGGATGGAGTCACTGCAGAACTACGAGCCAGGGAGGGTTGCATGCTCTAGGTTATGAGCGAGCATCACATCAACATGGAATAGTTGAGCGTGCAACACAATGAGGTAGTGGTGCATAACCGAGAAATAGTGCAGGTGGTAGAGGAAGCCTACCAGATGATCCAGGAGTTGGCCATCCAAGCAGAAGAACCAGTGGAGGCATGCATCTTAAAATTAGCAGAAAGGGTACGTGAGTCAAAAGAGGAAATGGCTAGGGTTCAGCTCAAGCTGAACCTTCAAATAGTGGAACTGTAGTTGAAGGCACAACCTTCAACTCCACTGGAGGTTAAGGAACAACGTGCCACTGCAATTACCACACCAATGGTGGCGGTCAACACTATAGTGACAAACTGCAAAAAGTTGTTTGAGCAGTCGTTCGAGGTCCTCACCACCCTACATGAGGGCCCGAACATACAATGCCTAGAGATAGAGGTGTTAGCACCTGGATTGAACCTCCAGCTGAAGGAAGGCAATGCCAGGGTAACCACAAACCACGCTTAGCCAAGTAGCTATCCCTACTAGGCTAGGAGAGGGCTCTCTTCGTAAGGATCTCAGACAAATTGACTGGATCTAGAATATGATATTAAGGTAGGTACTGTAGCACAAGGTTTGATTTGATTTTGAAGGGGTTTTGCTAGATCAAGAGGAGGCAAACAGTTAGGGAAAGGAAATTAGGTCAAAATTGTAGGGTGTTCGATGGGCTAAGGTAGGCATAGCGATAAGAACCTTAGGGTTTAATGGATGAGGTGAAAATACAAGTGAGGAGCTAGGAAGAGAATGTAAACCTCATGGATTCTTCCTAAATTGAAGAAAACACAGACTGTGAATTGTCTACCCAGAACATAGTATAAAAATTATGGATTCTGCCTTTCAGACTTGTATACATTCACATAAAGAGTATGAAATGATGAAATGGAGTCAACAATACATTTTAACAAATGAAAACATAAGAAAAACTAAACTGAGCATCATACCACATGGATCCCAAAGAAATAGCTGCAATTTTTCATTAATCTCCTACTATAACTGGTACAAAATGATGTCTATCAAAGCCTAAGCATCCCACTGAGTCCAACCCCTACAATGATTGAGGAAAATCATCATATAGACCCCAAACAACTCATCCTAATCTCAACGAGTCAAATCCATGAGAGGAGGAGCTATTTCTAACAAAATATAAACTGCTAACAAGAAAATAGGGTGGTCAAAGTGACTCATCCCTAATCCAAACAAACTAATACATTACACCTCATAAATTTGTTTTACCTAATGAATCTACCCTAGTAAGCTATAGAAACATCATAATTACATTCAACTTATAAATTACAAGGGGCAAAACATGATTTTCCATGGTAGAAGTGAAAATTGCATCAAATTTCCAGAATTCTGGACAAAGTGTCAAACGTGCAATGGCAAGTGCCAACGCACAGTGCCAAGTGTAGGTGCACCCTTCAAATTCATCTGCACTTTTGGAGGCTTTACTGATGTCCAAATTGGGTCAACAATATATTTTTTGATAGCTCTACCTGTCTACTTTCCAGAAAAACTTGAATTTTGGAATTTGGATGTCATTTGCCTAGTCAAAAACGAAATCTCCCAACACTACTCAACACGCAGTGCCTAGGGAAAAAAGAGGGTAGAAACGTCATTTTTTGGGTGTTTTTGACCTTTTGATCAACCATTTCTCCTCCAAATCCTTAGAAAAAGTACAGGGTGTATGTACTCATCACTAGAAACCCAAGAATGCTGACCTTTTGGTGATTAGACACCTCAAAAAAGAGTGCAATGCCCAAGGCACTGCGCGTTTGCCTTCCATGACTATGCAAAAACTGGACTGAAAAACTCAACAACTTCCTTCAAGATCAAAAATGGTCCAACATGCCCAAAAATGTATTTTTATGACTGATCAAAGGTTAGGCAAGTAGTGATGCCTCATTAATTATGTGAAGTCTCCTCCTCTCCTCTTGCTTGGTCAATTTGTCAATTTTCTCATAAACTCTTTTGAGCTTACTCCTTGCCACTTGGTTTCTCCTTGCATAATACTTGGCCATCTTCCTTTGTAACTCAGCATCTCTGTTTTCTTTGTCCATGAGGGTCTCCAAGTGTGTGTTCACTTTCTCAAGCCAAGACTCTCTATTCTCAGCTATGTCTTTGACCAATTGCTCATCTAGAATGAGTTTCTCCTCCAATTCTGCCTCTTTTTGTCTTTCAATCTATAAGGATTTTTTCAATCCTATTATTCTTGGCCTTTTTCTTTGTCCCTATTCATCATCCGGCTCTCCATAATCTCCATAAGCCTCATCAAGCTGAAACTTGGCTTTCTCAGCCTCCCTCTTTGCCTTGATGTACTTGGTTTTCATCAACTCTTGCTTGGCCTTGAGCTTCTTGTTCTCTTGCTCATAAGAGGAGATAACATATTGGGCTCTTTGTAAACTAACCTCAAGCTCCCTGATTTTAGCATCCTTTGCTCTCAAGGCATCTTGAGAAGATTTGTTTCCCTCCTCATCACTAGTGTCCACAAGGAGAAACTCCTTTTCAATGTCATGTTCTTCATGCTATTGTTTGATCTCTAGTTCCTATACTATTTTCTCTTTTCCTTTAACCTATAATGCTGATGACGAAGGCAAGGCTCCTCCCACTTTCCGCGAGGTAAACACCTACCTCTTTCCCTTCTCATAAGTGAAAGCAAATGGCTGCAAACTATTCCTCTATGGTATACTACTATGACCATGCTCAGTGTGTACATCATGTCCCTCATTGCCATCATGCTCATCATGTTCCTCATCACTATCATCATCTCTATTGGGTGAATGAATGGCTACATGAAATGGCAGTGTAGATGGTGTGCAGGTGTCTGGTGAATAATGATCTATTGAGGATGAGTGATAAGTAAGCTGTGGTGAATGAGAAGAAGTAGGTGGAGGAGTGGAGGATGATGGAGGAATGCAAGGAGCTGGCTGAGTAGATGGTTCATTGAATATTTCATTAGCTATGAAGGTCTCCTAAGCAATGCCTAGTTGATCTAAGTGATGGAGGACTATCATTTTGATAAGAGAATGATGGAAAATACCATGCATCTGATGAGTTGGATCCCTTTTCTGAGCAATATATGTCATCTTGTTAATACTTCTGAAAAGGTAGTATGGCAAACTAAGCATTCTTACCCTAGTAAAATGCATGAGAAGTCTGATATGATATGAGTATTGTCTGGAAAACCTACCCTCACATGTGAAATACCTCATGATGATCTTCATTAATGGCACATACTTGTCCAAAAGATAAGAGAAAGGGAAAATTCTTTTCTTATCATTTTTGAACCTTGTCTTAAGATATGGTTCATAAAAACTGTGATGCAGATTTCTTTGCTTGAACCATTTCTCTCCTACATTTGGAATTCCAGTGGCCTATGATATCATGGCAGGAGATGTAGTGAATGTGACACTGACTAAAGTGACCTGGTTGTTTTGCGAATTGAGGATGAACTGCTTGGTTAACTGCTGATGAAAATTCACCCTTTCAACCCTTTGGCAAAACTCAAAACAACCCATGTACTTGAAACATGATACTACAAGTGGTGATGCCATAAGTTCTGTAGTTTCAGTGGGTTCAAATCTGATAATTCTCCCTCCTTTCTTGGTTGGCCTCCTTGGCTGTCTTTCCCCTTCTTCTGAACTACTGTCTTCTGCCATGGTTTTTAGGTGAAAACTTGAGGGACTAATATATATGTCAAGGTGAGTGAGACAGTGAGGAGGTGGAGTGAAATATAGTCAAGATGATTGGAAGGTGTCAAAGTCTATGAAGTGTTGTAACTCTAATCAAATAGGTGATTTTGGAAATGTACAAGAGATCTTTTCTAGGGTTTCAAAATTTAGGGTTCTAATTTGCTTAATTGATGGAGAAAAAGGGATATTGGGCCACTTACTTGTTGTATGCAGGTAATTTAAGCTTTTATGGCTTGATCAAATGAAGGAAAGTGATGTCATGGCGCTCCGAGGGTTTGTTAGGCTCCTCTGGCCAAATGCGTAGCACCAAGTACCAGCACACAACATCCTTAGCAAACGTGTCCTTTAGCACATAGGTGCACAGCGCCGTTGAAATCCACACTGACTGTTTTGGGCAAACATGCCCTTCACTGCACAGGCACGTAGTGACTTTACCCAGTGCGCGACGTCGAATTCAAATGTGCAGTGCCTCTGAAATTTTCAAATTCTCACTCAATTTCCTCTTTGGTAAGGAGAGCTTAGGCTGCAAAAGAGCTAGTGAAGTTTGAAATGTGCCTTGAAGATCTTATATATAGGATGAGTTTGATTTTTCCTTAGAAAAACCCACTTTATAATGTTTGTTTGGAACTTTTTACTTTGACTTCAAATCTCTACCTGATGCTTCTTTTTCTTTATCTCTTTTCAGGTGGATGATGCTTTTGATTGAGCTGATCCTTCAATGATTTCCTCTCTTGCAACAAGGAGAAGTGCCTTAGGCAACTTATGGGAATGATTATTACATAAAACGACTTTAATTACATCAAAAATATGAACAAACTAAAATACTCTGTTTTCATCTCAAAAACATGTTTTTGTGATGAAAATTACATCAGTAAAGTAAGAACTTTGTACAATAACCATGACTTGCTACCAATCACTCCTTGTTTATTAGTCTTCCCCATACCTTTTTTGCAATTATTTACACTGAAACTATGCTTTTGACCTTGGAAATGAACCCTAAGATGTAATGAAAACATGATTGCCTTGACTCCTAAAATAACATAATTGAAACCATAACTGAATGCAACATAAAAGTGGGTCAACAAATATACCTGATGAGGGAAAATTAGATTTTCTGAGAAGAAGAAGACAACCATCAATGGATAATTTTTTTCATGACCTAATGGAATGATAAAAAATTTTAGTATGAGACACCTACAATGAAAATGCAAAGAGCAGATTTGATCCCTGATGGAAATATGCATATACTGACACTAACATTGGCCTTATTGGGGATGGAAGCTCCTTGGAGGTGTTGGCATTATGGCACTGGTTTGGCTCGATGACATAAGTGTTGTCCTTGATGGCAATTCACTCAAGTAGCAGATCACAAGTTCAAGCTCTCAGAATGGCAGAAAATGGTAGGTGCGCAGGTTCCTGATCTCAAAGATGTGGTCATCAACAGGTTCTGCAGATGCGCCGTTCGGAAGTTGTGGACAGGTTCACAAGTGTACTGTTCAAAAGATGCGGACCCCCAGTTCACACACTTTCATGTAGAGAAAAGTGCACGCACGTGGGAAATCTCACAGGTGGTCCATGGTATTTAGTCTGACACTTTTGAACCTATGGTTTTGGTCCGTGGTTTTTGCATCTAAAGTTTTGAACCCCGGTTTGGATCCCTTGTATTGGGTTTCTATAGTTTTGGTCCATGGTTTGTGTAAGGGTTTGTGTATAAAAAGGAAAGGACATTATTTGGCTGGGCACTCATGTGTTGAATATCTTAAGAGCAAGATCTGAAATTCTAGTGATCGATTGGTGAATAATAGCTAGATCTGAATTAAGGAGAATCCTGAGCATTATAAGGCGAATCTATTGATAAGACGATATCTCCTTGGCGCATGATCCGATCTATGAATCTAACAGTCTGGGATATAGTTGAGGACTAATAAAGTGTCTATACCCAGAGGTCCACAGGCGAGATACGACACAAGTGCGGAGGTGCACAGTCTAGAAGACAGATCAGGTGCAGAGGTGTGCAGTCCAGTTGACAGCGCAAGTGCAGAGGTGCGCAAAACATAAGACATAGTCGTGCGGAGGTGCACAGAATAGAAGACGTAGCAAGTGCGGAGGTGTGCAGAAGATAAGATAGAGCAGGTGCGGAAGTGTGCAGGCTCGACACAGCAGAAGTGCGGATATCCGCAGGTTTCTATTGGTGAAGTTGCGGACTTTTTCTTGAAATATTTTTAGCTGCCTTTATTTATTACTGCTGAGTTCAGGGTTCTGAATTTGTGTATGGTTGTTGTGTATTGAGAAGTTATTGACTCAGTATTTGTGCAAGGAAGTTGGGTGACTTCAGATCTATTTGATGTTTGATTGATATTCATGGATCCAGTCTGAAAATTTATGAAATGAGGTCCTTGGAAGAAAAGAGAAGGTTGTAGCCTTCTGCAGGTTGAAGCCTGTGTGCTGGTATAAGACTGCACCAGTACAAAATCAGTGTAAAGGAAGTTTCTAATTGAAAGAATATAGAGACATATTGCAGCAGGTGGTTTTCACCCACATTGGGTTTCCACCTTATATCTTGTGTCCTTTGGTGTGACTTTTGCTCTATTTTTGTTGTTCCTGTTTGAAATAGTTCTAATGATCCACATCTGAAGAATATATTAAATTATAAGGTATAAGTAAGTTTCATCTGCATAAATTGAAAAGAGTTTGATAATACTGATTCACCCCCCCTCTCAGTATTATTTTCAACAATTGGTATCAGAGCTAGGTTCTTCAAGAAAAGCTTGATCGCTTGAAGGAAGATCTATCACCATGAGCAACTACGAAAAGGAAGCATCTATCAGACCACCTATTTTTGATGGGAGCAACTTTGTCTATTGGAAGGTAAGAATCACTGCCTATCTTCAATCTCTTGGTACAGAAGTATGGGATATTGTAGAAACAGGATACACATTTCCATCAACAACTCCTACAGACACAGCTGGTAAGAAGCAGTATGAAACAAATGCAAAAGTGGTCAATACTCTATTAGGAAGTCTATCTCAATCAGAATTCATCAAGGTTATGCAGCTCAAAAGCACAAAGGAAATATTTGACAAGATCATTCTAAGCTATGAAGGAGATGAGAAGGTAAAACGAGCAAAATTACAAACTCTTAGAATTCAGTATGAAAGTCTTAGAATGCATAATGATGAAAGTGTGGCTAGCTATTTCCTACGTATAGATGAGATCGTAAATTGTATGAAAAACTTGGGTGAAGAAATAAAAGAAGTTGTTGTGGTTAATAAAGTTCTAAGATCTTTGTCTCCTAAGTTTGATAAAAAAGTTTCTGCCATAGAAGAAAAGGAGAATCTAAAGAATCTTACCTTGTCACAATTACACGGAATTCTAACTACTTACGAAATGAGAAAAGGAGGACCATCACATAGAAGAGAAGCTGCATTCAAAGCTTCAGGAAAGGGAGA
The DNA here is from genome assembly GCA_000404065.3 of Pinus taeda. Lineage (NCBI taxonomy): Eukaryota > Viridiplantae > Streptophyta > Pinopsida > Pinales > Pinaceae > Pinus > Pinus taeda. The sequence goes on along the minus strand of APFE030395562.1, from coordinate 566,673 downwards.
TTACTATGAGCTAGGACATATGTCAGAAGAAGAGGAAGAATCAAATTTTGTCAAAAAGCTTCAACGGGGAACTGGAAGATTCAGAGGTAAGTTGCCTTTCAAATGCTTTGCTTGTGGAAGGGTCGGTCATTATGCTGCAAAATGTCCACATAAAGATAAACTAGACAAAGGTAAGGAACCTATTAGATGGAACAAAAGACAGAATAAGAAGAGCTATTACACGCATGAAGACAGTGATGGATTTTTGAATAGTGATGAAGATGAACAAGGAAATGATAATAGAATTTTGATGGCTTTTGAAGATGATGATTTCTTGGATGCTATAAATGAAGAAGGTCTTTATGAAGAAATTGCTAAACTTAAAGTTTGTTTAGAGGAAAAGAACATGATTATAGATACTCTAACAGTCCAAATTGCTGAAAAAGATAAACACAATGAAGGGTTAGAATGTGAAATTGTGGGACTTAGAAAAGAAATTGAGAAAACAAAAGCCCTTAATCTCAGATTTGCTAAAGGATATGAAACTTTGGATGAGATTATCAAAGTACAACGTTCTCCTCTAATCAAGATAGGTATCGGATATTCTGAAGAAGCATCTCAAGCCCAGAAGCAAACACAGAAGCCATCCACCTCCAAAAGTTATCTTGAAGCAGCAAGGAGAAAGGAACAAGTTGACAATCAAAAGCATAATGCAGATCACCAGGTAAATCAGGGACAATTTGCTTCAAGAATGATCAAAGATTATCAAGTAAATCAGGGGCAATCTACTTCAAGGATGAACAGAAGCCTCAACCAACCATAGGTAAATCGTTCTCAATTTAGCTCAAGAATGGATGGAAACTATAATCATATGGTTGGTAGATTTGATAATCGCAGGATTGTCTTCAATGGCCAATGTTTCTCTTTTCATAACTTTGGTCATAAAGCTGCTCAATGTGTTACCTATAGGACCATCATGACTAGGGAAGCTCAAAAACAAAGGAGTATAATAGGAATCATGAAAAGAACCTACAATAACTTCTTTGCTCTTGAAAATGAAATAGAATGTACTATTTGCAACAATTTCGGTCATGAAGATTCTGAATGCAGAAGCAAGTTTCGGCAAACAATTTAGAAGGAGCAGGCTTCATTGAGTTCCAAAACACGGAGAAAGAAAGAACCACAACCAGAAAGCTGTGGGATAGCCTTATATGTGGAAGGACAGGAAAATCAATGATAGATTGACAGCGGATGCTCGAAACATATGACAGGTAATAAAGAAAAACTTCAGTCATATACTGCCTTAGAAAAAGAAAAGAAGGTCTCTTTTCGAAATGACACCCCTGCATTCATAAAAGGTAAAGGTTCTGTTCAATTGAAAAAGAAGGTCAAAGCTGGAAATGTCATGTATGTTGATGGCTTAAAGCATAATCTGTTGAGTGTTAGTCAGATGTGTGATCAAGGAACTGAGGTAATATTTCGATCAAATGGATTTATTGTTCGTGAGGTTGATACAGGAAAAGCAATGATTAGAGGCATAAGAACTCCAAATAACTTATACGTACTCAAGGGAGAACATCAACAATGCTACTTAAGCAAGAATGATGAACACTGGCTATGGCACATAAGACTAGGACATATTAGCTTCTCTTAGATCAGGAAAGCATGCAGATATCAGGCAGTTTGTGATCTTCCTGACATCAGAATTCCAGAAAACATAATATGCAAATCATGTCAAATTGGTAACCAAACCAGAACCAATTTCCCTGAGAAGGAAGGATCAATTAGCAGGCCACTTGAACTTGTCCACATTGATATATGTGGTCCAACTAGGAAGAGATCACCTTGAGGAGAAGAGTATTTCATATTGTTCATTGACGATTTTTCAAGGATGTGTTGGATAGGACTCATGAAGTATAAAGATGAAGCTTTTGAAAAGTTCAAGTCATTCAAAGCTTTGGTTGAAAACCAATCAGATTGCAAAATCAAATGCCTAAGATCTGATCGAGGAGGGGAATTTACCTCAGATGAATTTTTCGATTTTTGTGAAGAACATGGAATAAGAAGGGAATTCTCTACTGCAAGGACTCCTCAACAAAATGGAGTAGTGGAAAGGATGAACAGAACGATTCAACAAATGGCTCGTGTTATGCTTGATGAGTCTGGAACTCCCGCAACCTTCTGGGGTGAAGCCGCATTTGCCGCTGTTACTATTCTCAACAAGACAAATGTCCAGGTAAACAACACTCAGACTCCTCATGAACTTTGGTATGGTAAGACTCCCACGGTAAAATACTTCAAAATATTTGGAAGCAAATGCTACATTAAAAGGACTGATGAAAATCTTAGCAAGTTTGAACCTAGAGCAGATGAAGGCATTCTACTTGGCTACTCTTCCCACAGCAAAGCTTACAAATGTTACAACAAAAGACTTGGTAAAATTGTTGAAAGCATTGATGTAGTGGTTGATGAAGAAGGAAACCCTCCCAGGCAGATAAACTCTGAAGATCTCGAAGAAGATTATCCGTCAACATCAAATCAGATTCATGACGAAGGAGAAACCCATGAGGAACCAGAAGAGCAGATAAGGATAGAAGAAAAGACTCCATCTAGATACGTTCAAAAGAATCATCCAGAATCTCAAATTTTGGGGTAGAAAGAGGCAGGTGTGCAAACAAGAAGAACCATTTCAGAAGCTTCAAGCTATCTAGGACTGCTGTCCTCCACTAAACTGCAAAATGTAAGAGAGGCTTGCAAAGATGAATGCTGGGTCAAGGCCATGGAGGAAGAACTCGAGCAGATTGAAAAGAATAACACTTGGGAGTTGGTTCTGAGACCAAAAGACAAGAATGTCATAGGGACAAATGGATTTTCAAAAATAAACTGAATGAAAATGGGGATGTGGTTAGAAACAAGGCAAGACTTGTTTGTAAGGGATATGTGCAACAAGAAGGCATAGACTTTGAGGAAACTTTTGCTCCAGCTGCCAGACTTGAGGCTATAAGAATGTTCCTTGCTCTCTCTAGCTTTTAGAAATTCAAAGTATTTCAAATGGATGTAAAATCTGCATTTCTGAATGGAGACTTGAATGAAGAAGTGTACATTGAGCAACCATATGGGTTTATCCTTGGAAATGATCCAAATCTTGTATGTAGACTAAAAAAGGCTCTCTATGGCCTTAAACAAGCTCCAAGGTCATGGTATTATCCGTTGGATAAGTACCTCCATCAACAAGGTTTTATAAAAGGATCAACTAATAGCAATCTGTATATAAACGTTGACAATAATAAGTCTTACAAACAAGTCTTGCCTTGTGGTGTATGTTGATGATGTCATCTTTGGTAGCAATGATACTTGTGGTGTATGTTGATGATATCATCTTTGGTAGCAATGAAGAAGACATGAGTCAAAACTTTTCCTTGGTGATGCAGAAAGAGTTTGAAATGTCCATGCTTGGTGAGCTCACATACTTTCTTGGTCTACAAGTCCAACAAAACAAAGATGACATTTTTCTATCTCAAACCAAATATCTCAAGCAGATCTTGAAGAAATATGGGATGGAGGATTTGAAACCAGTATGTACCCCTATGGTGACAAGTTGCAGCCTCAACACAAATGATGAATCGACAGCAGTACATCAACCAACCTATAGATCCATGATTGGTATTTTGCTTTATCTAACAAGTACCCGACCACATATTATGCATGCAATAGGAATAATTGGAAGGTTTCATGCAAATCCACAGGAAACTCATCTTCAGGCAGTTAAAAGAATTTTCAAGTATCTACAAGGAACTCAAAAATATGGCTTATGGTATCCTAGAGGTACAGGTCTCACACTTCATGCATACACAGATGCAGATTGGGTAGGAAGCATGGATGACAGGAAAAGCACTATTGGTGGTGCATTCTTCATGGGTCCTAGATTAGTATCATGGTTTAGCAAGAAACAAAGCTCTATTGCATTATCTACAGCTGAAGAAGAATATGTAGCTATTGCATCTTGCTACACACAACTCCTTTGGATGATGCAAACATTGCAAGATCTTCAAATGATTTGTACTCCACCTGTCTCCATTTTTTGTGATAATACAAGTGCAATCAGTATTTCAAAGAATCCTGTCATGCATTCAAAGACCAAGCACATCCTGATCAAGTATCATTTTCTCCGAGAACAAGTACTTGATCAAAATTTCAAATTGGAGTATGTACCCTCTAAGGAACAAGTTGCTGATATCCTCACCAAACCACTTCCCAGGGAGACCTTTGAATACCTTAGATAGAAGCTGGGGGTAGTTGATGCATCATCTTGCTGTTGAATCTTGTCTGGTTCAAAGACTGTTGTATGCAAGTTTCACATGGGGTGTATGCATACATACGCTGGTTTATGTGGGTCTGTCAGAGACCTTTTGGCACAGGTTCAAGGGGAGCATATATTCTTCTAATAATGCATTGTTGGCATTATCATAGAATATCTTGGTTCAATTATGTTGGATTTCAGGAAGAGAAAGTGCAGAAGGAGAACATGGATTCTGATCTGAATAATGCTGCTGATGTTTTTGTCTCTATGTTTTATATTTCTTTTGTCAAGGTCATGTAACGGCCTATTTTGGTTGCCCCACTATGCCTGGGATGGATAATGTAGTGTGCTCATTATAACATGTATCCCCACTTGGTTGGGGGTTGTATGTATGAGTCTTTGGTGATAGAGAGGTCAGTTATGATTTCTTCTGTAGAACATCTTCTTGCAGATCTTGCCTATTTGTCAGGGGGGGCTTTGATAGCACAATAGAACAGAGATTTCAGCATGCATTCAGGGGGAGTATAACCCTTTGCCCTTGATGACAAAGGGGGAGGAAAGATCTTGAGTGACTTTGGGTTGCCATCAAGTCCAAAGGGGGAGATTGTTGGCATTATGGCACTGGTTTGGCTCGATGACATAAGTGTTGTCCTTGATGGCAATTCACTCAAGTAGCAGATCACAAGTTCAGGTTCTCAGAATGGCAGAAAATGGCAGGTGCATAGGTTCCTGATCTCAAAGATGCGGTCATCAACAGGTTCCGCAGATGCGCCGTTCAGAAGTTGCGGGCAGGTTCACAAGTGTATAGTTCAGAAGATGCGAACCCCCAGTTCACACACTTTCATGCAGAGAAAAGTGCACGCACGTGGGAAATCTCATAGGTGGTCCATGGTATTTAGTCCGATGCTTTTGAACCTATGGTTTGGTCCGTGGTTTTTGCATCTAAAGTTTTGAACCCTGGTTTGGATCCCTTGTATTGGGTTTCTATGATTTTGGTCCATGGTTTGTGTATAAAAAGGAAAGGAGATTATTTGGCTAGGCACTCACGTGTTGAATATCTTAAGAGAAAGATCTAAAATTCTGGTGATCGATTGGTGAATAATAGTTGGATCTGAATTAAGGAGAATCTTGAGAATTATAAGGCAAATCTACTGATAAGACAAGATCTCCTTGGCGCATGATCAGATCTATGAATCTAACATTCTGGGATATAGTTGAGGACTGATAAAGTGTCTATACTCGGAGGTCCACAGGTGAGATATGGTGCAGGTGTGGAGGTGTGTAGTCCAGAAGACAGATCAGGTGTGGAGGTGCACAGTCCAGTTGACAGCGCAGGTGCAGAGGTGCGCAGAACATAAGACACAACAGTGTGGAGGTGCGTAGAATAGAAGACGCAGCAGGTGCGGAGGTGTGCAAAAGATAAGACAAGCAGGTGCAGAAGTGCACAGGCTCGACACAACAGAAGTGCGGATATCCGCAGGTTTCTATTGGTGAAGTTGTGGACTTTTTCTTGAAATATTTTTAGCTGCCTTTATTTATTACTGCTGAGTTCAGGGTTCTGAATTTGTGTATGGTTGCTGTGTATTGGGAATTTATTGACTCAGTATTTGTACGGGGAAGTTGGGTGATTTTAGATCTATTTGATGTTTGATTGATATTCATGGATCCAGTCTAAACATTTATGAAACGAGGTCCTTGGAAGAAAAGAGAAGGTTGTAGCCTTTTGCAGGTTAAAGCCTGCGTGTTCGTATAAGATTGCACCAGTACAAAATCATTGTAAAAGAAGTTTCTAATTGAAAGAAGATAGAGACATATTGCAGCAAGTGGTTTTCACCCACATTGGGTTTCCACCTTATATCTTGTGTCCTTTGGTGTGACTGTTGCTCTATTTTTGTTGTTCCTGTTTGCAATAGTTCTAATGATCCACATCTGAAGAATATATTAAATTATAAGGTATAAGCAAGTTTCATCTGCATAAATTGAAAAGAGTTTGATAATACTGATTCACACCCCCTCTTAGTATTATTTTCAACAGGAGGTGTCAAGAACATCGTAGACCAAGCGCCTCACTGATTGGGCCAATACGGTCAAACAAATGAAAGACTGAATTTCTTTTGAAATTGTTGAAAAATGACTCGATACAAACTACAAATTGACTCAAAAATGACTCTAGACTGACTTAAAAACCAACTAAAAGTAGCACCAATCATTTAAGCTTTATAGCCTTCACTTCGGGCCCCAAGCTCAAATGAAATTGTATTTCAAATATTGCAAGGAAAGTAAGTTTGTATATACAATGAAAGTGAAACAACTTCAACAAGCTGCATCAGAAATAATAGTGTTTCAAGAGTCTACCATACACTGGCCCTCCTGAGCATTCTTGACCATCCATTTCCTTTAATAAATATGCATTATGTCCTCGATAGGCTAAGATTTTATAAGGTCCTTTCCACATATTTTCAAACTTACCATGTTTCCCTTTTTCTTCATTTCGTGCGTCCCATCGCAGCACTACATCTTCTGGCTAAAACTTGTTTGCCTTGGTCTTGCAGTCATAAATTGTCTTTATCTTCTCTTGTAGCCAGAAGGTATTTTGAGAAACCTCTTCCCTTGATTGTTTAAGGTGAATCATTTGATTGATCCAGCGCTGAATATCATCTTCTTCACTATCAGCTTCTTGCAACAATCTCATGACTAGGATTGCAAGTGATGTAGGAAGCATTGTATCAGTACCATAACGCAATTCAAAAGGTGACATACCTATTGATTTCTTACTGCTCACTCGATCAGCCCACAAAGAATTGACAAGATTTCGATGCCAATTCTTTTTGTTTGCCTCCAACATTTTCTTAATAATGTTTACCAAGGATTTATTTGAAGACTCAGCTAGTCCATTGCCCTACAGATAGTATGTCATGGAATGACCCAATGTGATGTTGTATCTGTTGCAAAACTCAACCATTTTCTTTGACTTAAACGCTGCTGCATTATCTGTAATAATCTTGTGAGATCAACCAAAATGAGACAAGATATTGGACTCTAAAAATTGAATGATTGTCATGTTCGTAGCTTTCCTTGTCGGAATGGCTTCAATCCATTTGGTGAAGTAATTAGTACTTGTCATAATCCATCTATGTCGTGCTAATGAAGAAGGATGAATTTCACCTATGAAATCAAGCCCCCACTGCTGGAACGGTGCATTAACTACAACTAGATTCAGAGGAAGAGGAAGCACCTTCCTTTTTCCCTGAAAAAATTGACATTTGTGGCAACTCATGATTGTTTTATATAAATCTAAAAACAAAGATGGCCAATAATACCTTGATCTCAAGATTTTATTAGTTTTTGTTTTCCAAAACAAGTGACCCCCACAATCTCCTCTATGAAAATCATTCATTACCTGCTAAGCTTCATTTTCAACCAAACAATTAAGAAAAACCCCTCCCAAATCTTTCCAATAGAGAGCATTGTCTAAAATGCAGACTTTTGCAGACTTTAGTTTTAGTGATCTACCTCTACTTTTCGACATTCCAGGAGGAGGAGAAAGGCTTAAGAACCTATACCATATCGGAATACCAAGGTGAGTTGAGAAACATCTCTGATACCTGAATGAGTGTGCCACCATCTTCTTCATCTTACATTGCTACAATAAGAATTATGTCTAGAGCATGAAGATTTGACTCAGCCATGAGTTTTGCCAAGCCTTGACCTTTGATCAATTTCATGGGCTTAATCTCATGATCATACTCTAACATCACTACTATCCACTTACCACTTCTTCCTTTTGGATCAGTTTGCATGAGGACTTCTTTAATAACCGCACTGGGAACATATGCTATGGTATGCGAATGCAGAATGTAAACTCGAAAATCCTTCAATGCCTTTATAAGAGCCAAAGCTTTGGGTTTATACTCCTCAACTTTTGTCTAAAGGGTTTTTGATCTGGCTTGATAGGAATAGTGTGTTGAATGATGTTCTTGTCATACACTTTCAAATTTGAGTAATCCCATGCAAAAACATCATAAAATTCAGAAAGCAACTTAACATACTTAGCCTTTGACTCGAGAGATAATGTTTTTGATAGCTTAACAAGCTTGGGTTGGTCCACTGTCCCAATGTTTACATCTTCAACTCCTTTGTCAGTAGGAACCAATGTTGGTTTTCTCGCCACATCATCTTGATCAAACAACTCCTCTAAAGGTATAAGACCTCTAGGAATAACATTATTCTTCAGTTGTAAAACATCCATCTAATTTACCTCAATGCATTGTTCATCAAAATCAAAAACATCATCAATGAAAGCATCCTTAAACTTACCTTCATTCTGCAAAAAGGAATTAATTTCGTTGTCGACCCAGAAAACCTGCCAATATCTCAAATTATCAGGAATAGTAGAACTATGTTTTACATGAATTTCAAATTTATTACTAGAGTTCATTGGAATTTTCAGATTTCTCAGTGTTGTAGCAAGTGAATCAACAATGGTGTTTTGACTTCTCGACACCATTGTCAATGTGTATTTTGGAAACATCTTCAAGATATCTAGGACTGCGTTCCTATAAGCTCTTATTCGCAGATGCTTCACTTGATATTATCCTTTAACTTGTTTAATCACTAACTCTGAATCACCATAAACAAAAATCCTTTTTAGCTTTTTAAAAATCTTTAGACCTGTAATCAATGCCTCATACTCCACTTCATTATTAGAGAAATCGAAATCTAATTTATAGCAACACACTCTAACATTACTTGGAACTTTGTCTGGCTGAAAACAGGACTTCGAATCCAAATTCCAATACCCACACCATCCTTACCCAAAGCACCATCGAAGTCCATTCTCCAAAGGCTGTCTTCATTTTCCAGATGTTGGAATTCTGCTATTGTTTCAATCTTACCTTTGTTGGTTGCTTCATTTTTTTGTTGTTTACTAACTTTCTGCTCATGTGGAGGCTGCTCACAAGGAATTGCCACTTTTTTCTTTTCTTGATTAAGAACTGCTCTAAAACCCTCGGAAATTTCTTGTGCATCATCTACTTCTACGAGCTGAATATCTACATCATTCAATCCACTATCAGTGTACAAAACAAAGACTCTAAAACTGTATGTACAACATTTATTGGATAATTTATGGGCTTCTCTTTACAAGTGATCATATATTTCATCTTCTTTTCCCGGTACAGCTTCCTCAATTAACTGAAAACAGGGATTGTAGCATAAGAGAAGTCAAGTTGTAAAGTGTCTTTGATTTTGGCTCCCCATGATCTAGACAATAGCATACCAAATCGAGGTGGTATATCAGCTACTACCACGTCCATAAAAACATTCTTGGTTGGGATTTGATCTAAGGAAACCACTAAATCTTTGATGAGACCAATGCAGTGAACTCTACTAGCATCAAATGAATACAAATCATGATATTGTTGGGTGATATCCATGCCCGGCTTTTCCATGATAGCCTTGGGCATCAAATTGTGCGAAGTTTCAGAATCAAGCATAGCATTATGAAGAATATACTCATGCAGTCTAAGACTCAAATAAAAGGGAGGGACCTCACTATCTTCTAGTTGACCTTCTATAGCTGGACCAAAAATAAGTTCAGGATGATCATCAACATTCACCATGTTAGACAAAGGATCAATTTGCAGTATTCTAGACACATGGTGTTTGTAACGGCTATTCTAAACAGCCTCGGTCAATGGAATGGACACTTTCAATTTAGCAATTTTACTTTCTAAATTAAAATATGTGACTTTTTCTACCTCTTTGACACTGATGTGCCTCTTATTTGTTTGCTCCTTCATTACACTATCCTTTTTCTGATTGTCTTTCTCTTTTGCAGTTGTACTTGTTGATGGTTGATTTACCTTGCTAGGATTTTGATCGGCATGCTCCTTTCCTTTTTTCTGATTGCTTGAGAGATCATTATTTGACTTAACATCCTTCTTCTTTTGAATAGGACTGATCGATACATCACTACTCCTCAAAGAATATTGTTTCTGTTGTGCGCTCAAAGCATTCATATAACCACGCTGATAATCATCATATTCGGTCTCCAAAACAACATCATTCGCTAAGATGTAGTCCTCATCCTTTAGAATGTCAGAACTTTATGCATACTCCTCATCTTCGGTCAGAAATATAGGCATACCATCTGCAGTGAAGAAATGATTTGTTTCAAATACCAGATCTTCCTCCTCTTCTTCTTCCACTCCTTGAACATAATTCTGCTATAACGGGGTTTTGATCTGTTGTTGTTGTTGTGCTGGTTGTTCTAGTGCTTTTTGCTCTCTTTGCTTGATTTAGAATTGGGGCTGTTGCTACCCTCTAAAGTTTGGGTTATGGATCTGCGGTTCAGGTCTGTCTGTGATGGACAACCAGTTAACCATCCTTTCCATTGTTCGAATCAATGTATCCATTTTTACATTTGAAGTAGATGCTTCTTCTTTCATGGTCACTCTTTTCTCTAATCTCATTCTTGCTCTTTTGGCCAGCAAGTTCACTTCTACGCTCACAACATTCTCTTGCATGTCTTCTAGAGTTGTAGGATCACGTTCACACAACTGATATGCCATATCGGCATCAAATCCATCTGGAAACTTAAGAAAATCCAATCCCTCTGGTAGTTTGATATTTGCAGGGATAGCATTGTATACTACATTAAATATCACACAATAGTCTTGCACACTCTCGCCAACATTTCTTTTGATATTCTCATATTCAGAAAAAATCTAAAGGGGATTTTTCTTCACCTCCCACTGATCTAGGAACTGCCTCTAAAGGACATGTAGAGTAGTGATAGAAGTTGCTGATAGGGCTTTGAACCATTTCCGAACTTCTCCTCCAAAACTTTGTACAAATAACTTCATCATCACATCTTCAATTTCAACTTCATGGAGATCAAAGAAATCATTCATCTTGTCTACGTGCTATTGAGTTGTAATAGTTTGAGTGCTGTCAAAGAAAGGTATTTTGGTTTGACATTCAAGGGGCATGGCACTAGGATTTTGAGGAAAAACAAGGGGTGCTTATTGGGCAACCATAACTAGAGGTGGGGGAGGTTGTGGATTTAAAACAAGGATTGGGTTATTCGGTATAATCACAGGGTGATTAACAATAGTTTGAGTGGTGTGAACAGTCTATGAAGAAGAAGGAGGAGGATGAGGGATAGTTTGAGTGGTAGTATATGTAATGGAAGTATTTCAAAAATTGAAGGATGGCCTATGAATCTTATTTTTCACCCAAGTGTTTAAGTTTGAAGAGAGGTTCTGCAAGTGATCAAGAGTGTGAATAAGTTGTGACCCTGATTTATTGTGTGAAAACAAGTCTTCAATGGGGTTATAAAGAGATATAGAGGAATCAACAACTGTCTGATTAATCCATCTTAAAGATTTACCGTGAAATAAACTCTGGTCAAAATTAATATCAAAATCAATGTCTTGCAAAGTGTCTAACCTTCCCGGGAGTGAATTAACTCGAGGAATGAAATCCTTACTTGATTTTTCTCCAGCTAAACTAGATTTCTATGCAACTTTCTTAGATTTTCGCCTAATTTTATGAGGATCACTGACAATGGTCAGAGGATTCAGATCTGGATTGGATTTGGTGTACTTCCCAATTCAGCCTATGATTAAATTCTAAAACTCATCATCCACAAGCCTAAGAATTTAAATAAAACATATTACTGGGGTGATTAATTTTTGATGTGTTGTTCCCCAGTATGGTCACCACTATGTTAGCACCTGGATTGAACCTCAGGCTGAAGGAAGGCAATGCTAGGCTAACCACAAACCACGCTTAGCCAAATAGCTAGCCCTACTAGGATAGGGAAGGGCTCTCTCCATAAGGATCACAGCTAAATTGATTGGATCTAGAAATTGATATTAGGCTAAGTATAGTAGCACAAGGTTTGATTTGATTTTGAAGGGGTTTTGTTGGATCAGGTGGAGGCAAACAGTTAGGGCAAGGAAATCAAGTCAAAACTACAGGGTGTTTGACGGGGCAAGGTAGGCACAACAATAAGAACCTTAGGGTTTGATGGATGAGGTGAAAAGATAGGTAAGGAGCTAGAAGAGCATGTAAACCCCATGGATTCTTCCTAAATTGAAGAAAACACATACTGTGAAATGTCTACCCAAAATAGAGCATAACAGTTATGGATTGTACCTTTCAGACCTGTATACATTCACATAAAGAGTATGAAATGATGAAATGGAGTCAACAATACATTTTAACACATGAAAACATAAGAAAAAATGAACTAAGCATCATACCACATGGATCCCAAAGAAATAGCTGCAATTTTTCATTAATCTCCTGTTGTAACTGGTACAAAATGATGTCTATCAAAGCCTAAGCATCTCACTCAGTCCAACCCCTACAGTGACTGAGGAAAAGCATCATATAGACCCCAAAAAACTCATCCTAAGCTCAGGGAGTCAAATCCATGAGAGGAGGAGTTGTTTCTAACAAAATCTGAACTGCTAACAAGAAAATAGGGTGGTCATAGTGACTCATCCCTAATCCAAACAAACTGATACATTACACCTCGTAATTTTGTTTGACCTAATGAATCTACCCTAGTAAGCTATAGAAGCATCTTAATTACAGTCAAATTATCAATTACAAGGTTAAAAACATCATTTTCCATGGTAGAAGTGAAAATTGGGTCAAATTTGCAGAATTTTGGGCAAAGTGTCAAACATGCAGCGCCAAGTGCAGACACACCCTTCAACTTCAGTTGCACATTTGGAGGCTTTCCCTTGTCCAAATTGGGCCCACAATAGCTTGCTGGAAATATCTGCTTATCTACTTTCTAGAAAATCTTGAATTTATGAATTTGGATGTCATTTTCCTTATCAAAAACCAAATCTCCCAACACTACTCACTGCGCAACGCCTAGGGAAAAAGAGGGCATAAAGGTCATTTTTTGGGTTTTTTTTAACCTTTTGATCAACCAGTTCTCCTCAAAATCCTTAGAAAAATTATAGGGTGTATGTACTAATCACTAGAAACCCAAAAATGTTGACCTTTTTTTGATTAGATGCCTCAAAAAACAGCACATCGCCCAAGGCGCTACACATTTGCCTTCCATGACTGTGCAAAAACTAGATTGAAAAACACAACAACTTCCTTCAAGCTCAAAAATGGTCCAACATGCCCAAAAATGTAATTTTATGACTGATGAAAGGTTAGAGGCATGTAGGGATGCCTCAACATGTGAAGTCTCCTCCTCTCCTCTTACTTAGTCAATTTGTCAATTTTCTCATTTATTTCATTAGCTATGACGGTCTCCCAAGCAATGCCTAGTTGATCTAAGTGATGGAGGACTATCATTTTGATAAGAAAATGATGGAAAATACTATGCATCTGATGAGCTGGATCCATTTTCTAAGCAATATATGTCATTTTGTCAATATTTCTAAAAAGGTAACATGGAAAACTAAACATTCTTACCCTGGTAAAATGCATGAGAAGCCTGATATGATATGAGTATTGTCTGGAAAACCTACCCTCACATGTGAAATACCTCATAATGATATTCATTAATGGCACATACTTGTCCAAAAGATAAGAGAAAGGGAAAATTCTTTTCTTATCATTTTTGAACCTTGTCTTAAGATATGGCTCATAAAAATTGTGATCCAGATTTCTTTGCTTGAACCATTTCTCTCTTGCGTTTGGAATTCTAGTGGCCTATGATATAATGGCAGGAGATATAGTGAATGTGACCCTGGCTAAAATGACCTGGTTGTTTTGCGAATTGAGGATGAACTGCTTGGTTAACTGCTGATGAAAATTCACCCTTTCAACCCTTTGGCAAAACTCAAAACAACCCATGTACTTGAAACATGATACTACAAATGGTGATGCCATAAGTTCTGTAGTATTAGTGGGCTCAAATATGATAATTCTCCCTCCTTTCTTGGTTGGCCTCCTTGCTGTCTTTCCTCTTCTTCTAAACTACTCTCTTTGCCATGGTTCTTAGGTGAAAACTTGAGGGACTAATATATATGTCAAGGTGAGTGAAACAGTGAGGAGGTGGAGTGAAATACAGTGAGGATGATTGGAAGGTGAAAATGTCCATGAAGTATTGTAACTCTGATCAAATAGGTGATTTTGGAAACATACAAGAGAGCTTTTCTAGGGTTTCAAAATTTAGGGTGCCAATTTGCTTAATTGATGGAGAAAAAGATATATTGGGCCACTTACTTGTTGTATGAAGGTAATTGAAGCTTTTGTGGCTTGAGCAAATGAAATAAACTGATGTCTTGGTGCTCCTAGGGTTTCCAGGCTCCTCTAGCCAAACTCGTAGCAGTAAGTGCTAGTGCACAATGTCCTCAACAAACGTGCCCTTTACCGCATAGGTGCGCAATGCCATTGAAATCCACACTAACTGTTTTGAGAAAACATGCCCTTCACTGCACAGGCACACAGCACCACACCCAGGAGCACAATGACTCTACCCAGTGTGCAATGTCCAACTGAAACATGCAGCGCCTCTGAAATTTTCAAATTCTCACTCAATTTCTCTTTGGAAAGGAGATCTTAGGGTGCAAAAGAGCTAATGAAGTTTGAAAGATGCCCTGAAGATCTTATATAGAGGATGAGTCTGATTTTTCCTTGGAAAAACCCAGTTTTTAATGTTTGTTTGGAACTTTTTAATTTGTCTTCAAATCTCTGTCTAATGCTTGTTTTTCTTTGTCTCTTTTCAAGTGGATGATGCTTTTGATTGAGTTGGTCCTTCAATGATTTCCTCTCTTGTAGCAAGGAGAAGTGCATTAGGAAACTTATGGGAACGATTATTACATAAAACAACTTGAATTACATAAAAAATATGAACAAACTAAAATACTCTGTTTTCATCTCAAAAACATGTTTTTGAGATGAAAATTACATCAGTAAAATAAGAACTTTGTACAATAAACATGTCTTGCTACCAATCACTATTTTTTTATTGGTCTTCCTCATACCTTTTCTTCCCTTTATGTACATAGAAACTATGCTTTTGACCTTGGAAATGAACCCTAAGACCTAATGGAAACATGACTGCCTTGACTCCTAAAATAACATAACTGAAACCATAACTGAATGCAACATAAAAATGGGTTAGCAAATATACTTGATGAGGGAAAATTAGATTTTTTGAGAAGAAGAAGACAACCATCAGTGGATCATTTTTGGCATAACCTAATGGAATGATAAAAAAAATTTGTACGAGACACCTACAATGAAAATGCAAAGAGCAGATTTGATCCCTGATGGAAGTATGCATATACTGACACTAATAAGAGGGACACGAGCTGCAACAGAGATATGAAAAAGTAAAAGGGACTGTGCAGATGGTTGCCCTTTCACAAAGGCTAACTAGGATGTAGTAGGCTAAAGCACTCAAGGAGCAGGTGGATGCTACTCGGTATGACGAAGCAGTTTTGAAGGCAGGCTTATATTCATGGATTGATGAGGTGTACACCATTACAGCCTCCATTGAAGCAAAGCTCACACATCTGCAAGAAATGTAGGAAAGGATCTAGGGTAGCAGTTCAACCACAATAGTCACTGAACAACATGTTGAGGAAGTACAGTAGGAAACTGCTTAGTGCGCTGCCGAACTTGTAGTGATCCAGTGAGAATTGGGGGGTCTTTGTGCAAAGAGCTCTACACCAATAGAGTGACTCAAGGGCAGGTCATGATGTTTGTGTTAGGGGCCTGTTGGGTGCGGGATCCCCTAAGGGAAGTTTTGGGGCTTAGAGCCCAGATTTTGGTAGTTTGTAATTCTAATGTAAAGACTTCGCATTTTGTGGGCACAGACCACGTAGTTTGTAAAAGAGTCATAGGGTTGTCCACCATTCGTTTTGTTATTATAATGTTGGTTGTAGAGATCTACCCATGGTCCGCGAACCATGGGATTGTATAAATAGAGAGAGGCTCTAAGTAGTTAGGAGATTAATGGGAAAAAAAAAGATGAACATATGATGTATGCAAGATAGATCTATGGAGAAAAGTCTAGTTTTGGGTCATAGAGTAGGAGAAGGCTTTGCAGTTGAGTGCATAGAGGCTTAGTAGTCTACAGTTGAGTGCATAGGGTGAGTTAAGTCTGTAACAGATGGAAGTATTAATAAAGAGAAGTTTCCTATCATTTATGTGTAGTTATTTACTATTTTATGCATCTATTATCTTGGGTATGAAATTCACTTCTAATACTTATATGATGCACGAATGTGTATAATTGTATTGATTAAGAGATTGCAAGATAGAATATATGTTTATGTGAAATTAACTAAGATCTGTTAAGAAGATAAGTAAGATACACAGTGTAGTTGGGGAAATAGTGTAGTTCACTGCCCTAGCAACATGAAAGCATCTCAGCCCCTGGTTAGGATTGCGCGAAAGACAATTATAATAGATCACAAAGGCATTGAAGGTTGGAACAGTGCGCAAAATGATCTGTGTGAAGATAGATCTAGTTGGACTAAATGGACATCTCATACATCTCAAGGGTGCAGAAACTTGGATGGTTTGGGTCATAGAGTAGGAGAAGGCTTTGCAGTTGAGTGCATAGAGGCTTAGTAGTCTACAGTTGAGTGCATAGGGTGAGTTAAGTCTGTAACAGATGGAAGTATTAATAAAGAGAAGTTTCCTATCATTTATGTGTAGTTATTTACTATTTTATGCATCTATTATCTTGGGTATGAAATTCACTTCTAATACTTATATGATGCACGAATGTGTATAATTGTATTGATTAAGAGATTGCAAGATAGAATATATGTTTATGTGAAATTAACTAAGATCTGTTAAGAAGATAAGTAAGATACACAGTGTAGTTGGGGAAATAGTGTAGTTCACTGCCCTAGCAACATGAAAGCATCTCAGCCCCTGGTTAGGATTGCACGAAAGACAATTATAATAGATCGCAAAGGCATTGAAGGTTGGAACAGTGCGCAAAATGATCTGTGTGAAGATAGATCTAGTTGGACTAAATGGACATCTCATACATCTCAAGGGTGCAAAAACTTGGATCCAACATCCCTCTATACTGCTTCGGGTAAGACTTTAGTCTGCGCTCTGCACGCTGATGCCGAAAGGGCCAGTAGTGTAGGGATTTGTTTGGCTAAATAATCCCGAACCTCGATCAGGCCCCCATAAGCCAACACAAAGCCCACAATGTCCTCTATCTCGTCTGTCACCTCAATGGGCGGTTCAATATTATTAAATCAAAATGCAAATATTTTTATTCAATTATTACAAACACCTATTTTGTTACAAATATTTTTTTTTATATATTTAAAATATTAATATAAACAAAACTAATTACACTTCAATAATATTTAAAAATTATCTAAATAGTCTTTTTTAATAATACTCACTTTATAGTTATCCATTTAAATGACTTTTAATACATGTATGTCTTTGAACATAAAATAAAATTATATATGTAAAAATTAGTTTTACCAAGACTTTAAAATTTTGTTCTAGCATTTTCGAATTACTCATTTAGATATGAATAATCTAAAAATGCTAAAAACAAAATTACTCTTCACAAGAGTCTCCACTCTCAAACTTTACATATGTATTATTTTTCATTTATATAATTAGTTTTTTATAATTATTAAATATATTCATATTAACTAAATTAAAATTGAATATATTTTTTAATAAAGTTAATTTTAAAAATTTTTAATAAAATTAAAAATTAAAATTTATTAAATTTGAAAAATAAAATTATATATTACTATAAATAATAAAAATTAATAATAAAATTATAAATTGCATATCATTTTCGCATACAATAAGAAAACGCACACACAAATATATAACCATTTCTTGTATCTCAATAATATAAAAAGATAATAATACAACTCAAACAATTTTTAAGAATTATGTAAACGGTTAAAATCCTAGTAAATTTAATAAAGATTTTTGTTAGGTGATACAATGAAAATAAATATTATTAAATTTTCGCATAATATAAAGAAAAAGTATTCTATTTTAATATAATATAATAATAATCTAATTTTTAAAGGCTCACCGCGAACGGGACACCAAAATTGGTGTATGAGACCCCCCGCGCGCCCAGGGATTTGGACCACTAAGGTTCTACAAAGGCACACAACCTCTATGCCCCCAGACACCAAATTGGTTTTTCGCTAATACAAAAAAGAAAACACAACACACACACATATATATAACATTTCTTTATCTCAAAAAAATAATATAAAATAGATAATAATACAACTCAAATCATTTTTTTATTTTTATTTAAACGGTAAAATCTATTAAATTTAATAATTTTTTAGGTGATAACCAATGAAATTAAATATATTAAATTTTCGCATAATATAAGAAAATTATTTTTTAATAATAATAATAATAATAATATCTATTTTTAAGCTCACAGCGAAACCGGACACCAAATTGGTGTATGAGACCCCCTCTGCCCAGGGATTTGACCACTAAGTCTACAAAGGCATACATACTCTACCCCCAGACACCAAATTGGTGTATGAGACCCCCTCCGCCCAGGGATTTGACTGCTAAGTCTACAAAGGCATACATACTCTACCCCAGACACTAAATTGGTGTATGTCTACAAAGGCATACATACTATACTCTACCCCCCAGACACTAAATTGGTGTATGAGACCTCCTCTGCCTAGGGATTTGACTGCTAAGTCTACGAAGGCATACATACTCTAGCCCCCTCTAGTTTTGAACCTGTGACCTCTTAGGAGGAAACACATGCTCTTAACCATTAGGCCCACTCAAACTGTATATTTAAAAACAATATTTAAATAATTTTTTTTTACTTAAAGATGAAGTTTTTAAAAGCATTTTTATTTTAATGTAATGAAGTTTTAAAAAAATATTTAAATATTTAATTATGATTAATAGAAATATAGTAAACTTTATGGTTATATTATTTTTTATATTTTTATTTAATTTAATTAAAAAAAAATAATTAAATTTTTTAATAATAATATAATTTAAGGTTATGGTAAATGTAATAGAAAATTGGGTATAAGACTTTTTATTTCTGTGACAAGAAGCTTACTTTTGTTCAACAATTTAATTGCCAAAGTCTAAAATTAGGAAGGCATAATACTTATCCCTAAATTTGATCCTATAATTTTTTTAGGAAGAAACACATACTCTTTACCATATAAATTAACATGAGTTGAAATATTTCTATTTAACATTATGACATTTCATTTTAAAGAAAAAAAGTTAAAATTTTTAAATTTAAAATATTTTTTTCTACAATTATAATTTTTTTTTCATAATGGTAAAAACATGATTATCTATTCCTCACCAAATTTAATTCCACTAACAATCTAAACCTGAAATTCTATCTTTCCTTATAAATAAAAAATAAAAAACTCATTACATAAAAAAAATCTGTATCAAATATGTAAATATATAAATTATTAAAATATCTTATATTACTCCAGGATAAAGTACTTTATTACCTAAGATATAAAATATTTTATTTTATATCAAATAGTATTTAAAGCTTTTCATAAATTTTTAATCAGGAATTTTGAAAATTTAATCTATTTGCTTTGTACAATTTATGCATAAATTATTCTACCGTGTCAAATCTACTGGCTGCTTTTTCCATTGGTATAAAAAAACAAATCAAGACCCGAAAGTCTGTAGTACAAGAACAAAATCTTTATTACTACATCATAAAGATCATTCATTGAACAAAATTCTACCATGAACAACTTAGTTTTGTAACTCATCTTTGAGGGCAAGATACAACCTTTGAATGACCCAATTAGGATTGTTTTTGACAATGAAATGACCATATACATATATATATATATATATATATATATTTTTGGTACCATCTATATATCTTTGGCCCAAATGAGATATGACCGCTTCTTTTTCTTTTCATTTTTTTAATTCCATTGATTTTGATTTTGAGTTTTATTGGCATAGTGGGATGGGATGAGTTTTATTATTCTTTTTGTGATCATTCTTTTTTGAATGATTGATGTGATGCATGTTATTGAATGATTTATGGATTTATATATGTAAGTTCATTTTTTATTGATTACTTTGTTTTTATTTTATTTGGATGTTTATATGGTTTGATAAATTTATTTAAATTAAAGTAATTTTTTTAAAAGATCTAGTTTCAGATTTGATAAGTAAATGTTCCTTTTGTTGTGTACTAATAAGATAATGTTTTACTTTCCATATAAATTTTTGAGTGTTTGTGTATGTAAAATTGTTAATCTAAGTTAAGCATTGCATAATTAAAGGTTTAGAGTAAGGTTGTTTTAATATTAAAGGTTAATTAGTAGTAATTTGAGTGGTAAAGAGGAAAATGCTTATTTTGTATACTTAGTTTCAAATTTCACTTATGACATGTTTCTTGAGTTGAGTTTAAGGATGGGAGTGTGATAATGTGGAAAAAATTAATTAATTTTTAGTAATATTAATGTTAATTACTTTTTAATATAAAGTATATTCATTAATTTAATGTGTTCTTTATTAATTTTATCATTTAATATCTATATATTATTATTAAATATGTAGTAAGTCTTTATTGTAAGTGAGCACATCTCAAAAAAAAAGAATAATGTCTTCCCCATGAGAGATAAATTATCAAAATGTTTAAATATGATTTCCCATCAATTTTCAAGGAGGTATGGTTGTTCCATTTTTTATACAATTCTCAATGCATCATCTCGGGTTATACAATAAAGTTAAAAGATACTCACAATGATGAGTTATATTTGTTCACCAATTTGGGAAAATTTGGGGGAAGTTTAGTTTTTGTCTTCTTTATAAATCTCCCTAAGGATCTTAGCGCTTCGGGGAGAGATTTATATGTGGTAGATCCATGGAAATGGGATTCTATAACCATGGAATTCATATACATTTAATTTTAATTCAATAGGAATTTATTAACATTAATGTTAATTGATAGATTCAATGGTGTGTCTCTCGCCAAAATGAATGAAGATTCTCAAGATATCATTGTCCATATGTGGAAGGGAAAAAAATATCATAATTCTCTTATTCATCATTTCTATCTCCATTATTTTAATCTTCTTTTATTAATAGACCAAATACCTTTTGTAATGCCACTCATTTAACCACATACACATACCAAATATTTTTTTCTTTTTATATTATCAATGATAACAAGGTTGATACACAATTATAACCATACTCATGTAATAATCAAACTGACCATAAAGATTCAAATAGATTAATTTTTTTTCACTTGTTTTGGCGTTGATAAGTCTACACCATTAACAGATAATCAATTACTTCAAACTTTTGGGTAAAGAGGTGTCTATCTAGGTCAAAAAATAGTTTAGTTCTGTCAAGGGTTACCACTTACATAAGAATCTAATTTAATTGAATGAGAGCATAGGTATGCGTGTATACTTACATCCATATACTCTTGATCCAAGTATTATTTAGGATTATCATTAAGGATAGAAATCTTCTTTAGCTAAATTACTCAAAGGCTATATGCAAAATAGCTCTTTAAGGTAAGGGTTCCATTAAGGTTTAATTAATCATTTATCCTATTATTGGTTAGAGGTTGTTATAGACTCATATTATTATTAAGTATAATCTTATTAATGTTGTGTAGTATTTAATAAAGGGTATACCTTATGAAGGGAACCAAGACTCATAATCATAATCTGATATTGTTATCGGGAAATCTAGTGTCTATGTAGAGCTGCTAGTCCCACTAAGATGGGTAGCTATCTTAGAAAAAATAGATTAAAGTTGCTTTTGTTTTTCTTTACAAGAAGAAGATAGGAGAGGAGCAAAGAATACCAACCTCAATTTTTTGCTCAGTTCCTTGCTTGTTCTTTCTCCTCTCTGACAGATCTTTGCTTCTCTTTCCTTGACCACTCCGCTTCAAAGAGTACTTGTAAATTCAAAGCAGCATAATAACTTTAAAGTGTAGAGATCTAAAATCATAAACAATATAGGACCAGATATACATTGACCACACAAATGCATATATTATCAAACATACAAGAATGTGGAGGAAAACTTGAATAACTTTATTGATGTAAAGGTTATAAGAGTGGATTACAACCCATTGATCTAACCCAACGTCATCCTCCCAGCATGAAAGCCCTTCTTCACCTCATGAAAAGCTTAGATCACCCAACACTATGATATTCCACCAGGAAACCAACAACACTTCCTTACAAGATACAAGATTCCAACCTTTGGATTTCTAGGATGAGGGATCCATATATAAATGATTGTAAGGGCGTGAGTTAGCTTCTGGGATTTTGATTAGTGTCCTCTCTCTGATATTTCTTGATTCCACTTGGAGATTGATGATCTCTTACTCATCCCTGGGTGAATTCTGATAGGCAAGTGTCACAGGAGAAGTTTCTGGAAGATTCCATGATCATCCGCCTTGCAAACTGTCTCTTCCATTTGTCTACTCTCGCCCATCGCACCCTATAGAAGGGCTTTCCGGTATGCATTGCACTTTTTGTACTAAGCAGGTGAGATGCATCACACCCTTAGCACTAAGCAATCTGTATGGTCCAGTTTTGACCAGTTCTGAGCAGTTTTCTATGGAGAACTTCTGGGAGATGATGTAATCAGCTGACCTTGTTCCTTTAGGGCATGACACAACACTTTTAGGGACTCAGAAGCCCTTGCTTTATGGACATATGTGATTGGGATTGCAGTGCCCAAATATTTCTATAACAGTTTCCCCCTAAAGCATGAGGTCGAAAATCTTTTGATGTCGGGTGAAATGCTTTATCATGAGGATCCGAGGTTTTTTTGAACTAGAAGGCGACCTGTAATAAGATACAATACAATACATTATCTTCACAACATTTTCATGATCTAGCTGAGGCAGGCATCCCCATGCTCAGCTTTATAAATTCATTTTGATGTACATAGGATAGATGACCGTCTGTGTGGTAGACTGATGATTCTGATAGAGCCATCATCCTTTGATTTGGATGATCATTTGTTCAACAATGATGTACATTTGATGTCTTTATTTTCCTGAATATATCGCAGCTCGTATGGATGAAACTAGATTCGGGGTCTTCATACTCATCCAATCTTCACCCGAAGTACAAGTCGATCCATGTGAAAAATGTTCCGAAGTCGAACATGGAAAGACATCGCCTAATTACCAGCTGATGATGTAAGTTGTTAGGTGCGAGAGGAATCACCGATAATGATAATGACCCTCAAGGTACTATAGTACAATTCGCGTGGTGTGAGAATGAGACTTGGTGTTGAACACCATGCAAAATCTCTCGGTCAAAGGCCATTGATGTAAACCTATCGCCGGAAGCGAGAAACTTGTCATTGAGGCATGCAAGCTTCAAGGTACTGAAAGGGTTGTCCCTAGGTCGACTTCTTAGATAATGAGCTGTCATCGACAAGAAGTGACTCGTTCTAGGAGGGCCTTAATGAATCCCACATCTACGACACGGAACGGAGCAAATGACTTTGTAGAGGTGAAAACGATCTAATGATACAAGGTTTAGGGTGGCGGTCATGAAATAATGGAGCGTGAATGTATTGTAGCGGATGAGACACAAGATGGGTTGGTGAATTCTCTAAGCGACTTCTCTTGAACATATCAACAACACTGAAATGGATTGGTAGCGTTAACCCCAAAGATAGATGGTACGATGGACCAATGGTAGCATGATCGGTGGACGGAATAACCCAACCTGACCCAATCATGGTGATGGAGTGAAAAGTGTCATGTTCAAGAGCGACTTTGCTACCAATAAAGTTTATTCAAGTTTTCTTCCCAAATTTTCCCCAGTCATTGCTGACCAATACCTATTTATTTTTATCAAGATTGAGGAGGATAACATATGCTTTTTCTATAATTTTCCCTTTGGGAAAACCCGTCGCTATGTTTTAACGAGCCTAGCGACAGTGAAACTCGTTCTTGTCTCTATGGACAAGTTTGTCGCTATTGGTTTTAACGAGTTTAATGGCAAAGACAACTCGGTCCTTTTTCGATTTTAGAGAGTCTGAAAAGGGATGGAAAGGAAACTCCAGTAATCCTTTTTCATCATATAATCCCTTAAGTCTGAAAAAAAGTATAAAATAATACGAAGGGGATGAATTTTCGATAGTTTTAACGAGCCGAACAAAAAAAACACTCAATCTTTTTGTGTAATAATCCCTCAGGTCCAAAAAGATTAAAATCTAGAGGAGGGATAGCACTTCCGATAGCTTTAACGAGCTGGAGAGGCCAATTTCTCAGCAATATTTTCATATTTTACGAGTCAGATGAAAAGAGCTTAAAGGAGAGTCGTTTTTGAGGAATGAGTGATATTTTTGGGTGGCTGCTAATTCTAGGTAAGGTTTGGAATTTTCCAATCACGGCAGTGTCACAAGGATGACTAACAAAATCACTCGTCACAGTTGTTCCTCAAAAGGGTAAACAATCCAATGAAGGCGTATGATCGGCTAAAACAGAGTGGAGGTGATGGTAAGAACACAACCAGGGCTCAAAAGCTGATGATAATGCATTTGCAATGGTTATTTATCGGAGGTTGGTTCATTTTTTAATGAGCTTAAACTCTAGGGGAACATTTGCTCATTGCTTAGGTTTAATTTTTAAAGAGCTTGAACTTTGCATAAAAACTGCTCGTGCCAGTCGCATGATAAGGATGTCTCATCGATAGATTCCATTTTTATGGAGCTTACACCATTCCAAGCTTTGCTCTGTATCCTTTCTTTATGCAAGCTAGGAACGACCAATCCTACGAGTTTAAAGGGTTGAGAATCTACAAACTAAGAAAATAAATGGTCTCTCTTCACTTGCATGCAAAAAGGTTTGCATGCCCCCAGGTATAGTGAAATAGAGTTTCCAAGCTACCATATAGAAGTTCTCAAATTTGTAAGATATTTTCCATCCGCGTAGCAGACAGAAACACTTCTCAGATTAGTCCATTTGGACAAAGGTGATTCTAGCTCCAACCACCTAACCTTGACGATGGAATCTTATTCCAGTCTAATTCCATTTTCCTAAATGGACGGGTGTCAGACTAGTCATAACCTACCCTATACCCAAAGTTTCCCTGTTGAAGCAGACCAGGGTGCATGCCCCCTGGGTTTCAGTCATGGTCACCGAATTACTCACGCTCTTTAGGTGGACAGGTTGGAGATTGATGAGACATTCCTTGCGTGAAAAGACCAGTTAGGGATGGAATTTGACTATTAGCTATGTGTGAGCTGGGGAATGAAAGCTGGTCTATGAGTTGGACCACTCGACCTTCATACGAAAAACACATTACTCGAAAGAGTGAGGAGACAATGGCTCCCATGCTATAAATATAGTCACGCCCAAGGAGTAGATTATAATCTAAAGGTCCTTGGACTACCATTACATTCAGATACACAGTTTCCCCTCTCAATGTTATAAGCAAACTTGGAAGGATCCCTAACGGTCGACTGGTTCATTTGTCGAAGCCTGTTAGATTTCGTATCTCAGGCAGAAGCGATGGCGAACCAAGCACTCTCCAAGCAGTTGAGGAAAGGATACTCACAGAAGCCCCTTCATCTATGATGGTACCGACCATGACCATTTTGTAAGCTTGTACAATGATTCGGAATGGTACATTAGATGGTAAACGGGGTCTGCCTAGTAGATTCCAATCAAATGAAATGACTAGGTTTCTTAGAGGTGGGACCGAATAAACGGCCGAATATGACACTGATGAACTTCCTTCCTACAGTAAAGGAACGAGTATATTTCCCCCATGTTCATCGGAGTCTATGTTTATGAAAAGAATTTGAACGGTGTCATTCTCATTCTCTTCGGTGACTGTATCATCTGAAGATGGACCTTCCGAAGACAAGACCGGGTTGATTGCCACTTCAACCTTTTGACTTTCATTTGTTATGGATTTAGAGGGTTTATCTTCAAGGATAGATGCTTCAACCGACCACAAAGTTGTGTCAGTCGGGTTTTCAACTAGTGACGGACTCGGAAAGAGTTTCTTGTACCCAAGAGGAAGTCGTAGCGGTGAAGCAGGACGGTTATCCAAGACTCTTTTAGCTTCATCTAGGAAGGGAAAATGGTGGACAACACGATTGCCTTCACACAGTTTGCATGGAAATTTACATTTTCCTTTCTATCCAGAGACTTCACTTTCACTAGTTGATGGTGTACTCTCAACATGATTGTTAGAGGTTGATGACACCGGATTGTGCAAACAAGGAGACCAGTCCCTTAAGATCTGAGGGATGCAAGGACAATATCGATGATAGTGGTCTCCCTTGCAAATGACACATGGAGATTTAGGCTTGGATGGTGCAGTGTGTGGATTTTCACTAGATGATGCATGGTTGCCCCTTTTTGCCTTTGGCTCCTTCTTCTTTTTCTCCTTCCTTTTCTTGTTCTTCTCAGTTACTTGGTTTTTAGCTTTACCAACTTCACCAAGTGAAGAGGAAGGAGGGGAGGGAGAAACAAGTGAAGCAGAAGGTTGGGGTGTAACTCTAGTATCATCCAGTTGTTGACTTGATTTCTCGGGAATTGTGGTGGTTTAAATGACAGAGGTCGAGAAGAGCCATATTGGCAAGTCAATTATTAGTCCTAGGGGGGAAAATGTGGCCATATGAGGTGCACCAACATCTCCCCAAGAGGAGAAAGGACTAGGATTTCCCTCAAGGGGAAATCCTTGGTTGGTGGACTCCATT
>APFE030395562.1:524051-536881 GCA_000404065.3 Pinus taeda | reverse complement strand
CCTTGCAAACTGTCTCTACCATTTGTCTACTCTCACCCATCGCACCCTACAGAAGGGCTTTCCAGTATGCATCACACTTTTTGCACTGAGCAGGTGAGATGCATCACACCCTTAGCACTGAGCAAACTGTATGGTCTAGTTTTGACTAGTTCTGAGCAGTTTTCTATGGAGAACTTCTGGGAGATGATGTAATTAGCTAACCTTGTTCCTTTAGGGCATGACACAACACTTTTAGGGACTCATAAGCCCTTGGTTTATGGAAATATGTGATTGGGGTTGCAGTGCCCAAATATGTCTATAACAGATATTTTTCTAGCAACATAACTTCTATCATACTGAGCAATACCCAGGCCCTAACCTTAATTAAGGGTGTGGAGTGTATCTAGATTAACCCTTAAGGTTCATATTGTAGATGACTAGTCAAAAATATCTTACTTCTATCATGTTGAATTACAAATATGATACCATGATCATCTTATTCTCATCAATATCTTTCCAACAATATAAATTTTACTTATATCTATGCTTTGTGCACAAAGTCATGCATGTTTGAAGTTTTACCCCTTCCAAGGCCACATCAACAATTTGTATAATACACTAGGCTTGACACATGAAAAGCCTTGTCCACATGGCACCTTGTGTCATTCCACATCGGCTTCCTGACTTTCATACCAATTTACTTCTATATCATAGTTTTTAAAGTTTTATGCTTTTCAAAATCATTTGGGATCTGATACACCGATATGCTAAAATAATATGTTCATTGATATGGCAATATGTCGATATCAAAATATCAATAAACATTAAAATCACACAAAATCATCGATATGGAGATATGTCGTTAATCCATACTACCAATATACATTTTTCCACTAGTATCTTATATGTCAATAGAGCATAACTATGAAAACAATCTATAACTATGAAACCTCGATATTCTAAAAGGTTGGGGCATGTGGCCAAATCATCTTGCCAACTTTTCTTGCCACTTAGAATTCCATCTCAAGTTAACCCTACAATCACTTTAAGACATGTGTATGATGCTCACATATCATTTCCCGCATGGAAATATTGACTTTTCCATAGGACTGTCAAAATATTAACAATTTGCTAAGGTCTAAGGTCTAGAAAATCCAATATGTTGATGTGACAATATGCCAACTCAACATGCCACATCATTCTCCATACAAAATCATCATTTGATACATGGAGGGTATTGACATGTCCCAAACTATGTGGACCTATTGACTTGTGCCACATCTCTCTCCCATGCCTACATGGAATGCCAAATCATCAAATTGGGGTGACATGTGTCATACACTTGGAATTACCACATCATCGTCTCACATAATCATGATATCATTTAGTGACACATATCATACACATGGAATTTCCATGTCAACTTCTAATGCCATCATGTCTTCATTCGATGACGCATATCATCTTCGTGGCATTGCCACATCATCATGATGTCATATTTTTCTTAGGTCCATTGCAAGGTTCCATATTGGGTCTTGGTGTTTTATCAAGGTTTTATTTTATATTGTAGAAATTTCTACAAATCAACTAGCTTTGATATCATGTAGAAATTCTGCAATTTCTCTACAAATCTACCTCTGAGATCTCTGTAGAAAATTTGACTATAGATTAACTCGATAATGCAATATACTAAAGAAAAATACTATAATCTACTTCTACTATCAATTTTCTTTGCGGAAGCTTAAAGATTGGGCAAGATCAAGCTGAATACAAATCACTAGAAGAAGAAGAATCAATGCCCATGAAACACAGAAAATACTCAGGGGAAAGCTTCAGCTAAAAACCCCACTATCTGTATTATCATACAAGGTGGAAATACATCAGAATTATACAAAGCCTTAGCTCTCACAGCTAGCTAGATCTCATTACAATCCTACTGGATGCTCACAGGCAAACTTGGCTTCTCAAAAGCCTTCTCCACTGCCCTCCAAGCTCCTATTTCCTTGCACAGTTACCTCTGGGATGATCTCCTTCACCTAGTGTAACATTGCTCTCACACACTGTTCTAACACACTGTCAGAACTGCGCAATCTTCAAGGAACCTTTCCTTGACTGCATGTATGAGTTTCCTTTATAGGACAAAACATGCAACTGATAGTACACTATCCTTGACTCTGATCTCAACTGGGTCTTTCTTTGAATAGACATGCATGAATTCCTGATGAGGGAATCTTCAGTTATTTGGAGTATGCTGGTTGAGTGCATGCATGCATCAACTGATTGATAACTCACAATTAGTTCCTCAAATAGTTTGGAACTAATTTAACTGGACTTAACTCAGTAAACTAAGTTAACTAATTACAACTCAAATATAACTCAATCTTATCTCCTTAATTAAGAAATAATCTCCTTAATCTAATGGATAACTATTGCATGACTACAGAAAGACTTCTAACTTGAATTTCTCCAACTAATTAATCCACAATGAATTAATTAATTATTTCCAAGTAGTTGGTGAGACTAAATTTGATTTTAATTCACAATTTTAATTCAAGGACAAATTAAAATTGGAATATTCTAGATTCTATTTTTATCATTTCTTGTTGCTATTTTCAACACTTCCTCTTAACAAGAAAGGAATTCAACTCGACCCTAATCATGAGCCTTTGGAATGCTATGCATACAACACTTCTCTCTAGTGTTGTTGCTCCAACAACTCCAGAAACAAAAAAAACATCCAACCTGAATCAATATGATGCATTTGTCATCAAAGTATTTGACTGTTATTGCCTCTGTCAACTGAAAACTTTTTGCTTCTATTGACTCAGCCTTTTTGCACTATTTTCAATCCTTCTCTACACTCTTTAGTATCTAATTTCTTTAGCCTCTATCACTTTGATCTCTGACTGCATCAATCCCACTGATTCCTCCAGCTACTATGTACTTTGGGCTCCTGTAGCAAGGCATGATCCATGAGATAAAACCTCTCAATGGACCCTATCCAATTTCAGCCTTCATGGGACTATCACTTCACATCGCCCCACCTCACACCTAGAGGTATGGATGCAGGTGATCCCTCTGCCCACTTCTCCAATTGGGGCTCCTCCAAAATTGCCTGAGACTTCTTTTGGGACTGCATGTTGAGAGGTAATTTACTCTCCCTCTCAACCACCAAGTCACTAACATTTTCCTTGCTCCTCAAGGCTTTGCATCCATCTTGAACCTCAAGAGAATACAGGTTCTTGACTCGTGAACCAATCTGTTTCACCTATCTCATGGTGATGTGACTAAGGAATGCCTTTCCGTTACTAAATACAAAATCGTAGCCTTTGTCCTCCAACATTGTGACCAATACCAATTTCTTCTTCAGTCCAGGCACATAATTCACATCTTTCAAGGTGATAGGAGGTCCATGCTCCCTCTGAAAAGCAACCGTGCCCACTCCTGAAACACTAAACCTTTCTTTGTCACTCATCTCTATGCGCATCTTGAGGTCTTTCTCCTCCAAGGTACTGAATAAACTTTTATCGTTGGTCATGTGGAATGAGGCTCCACTTTCAAGATACCAACCACAACCCATCATTGATGACACCATGCATGTGATGAGGGTAAAGTCCATCTCTAACTGAGAGGATAATACCTCACCTTCGGATCCTTTCGAGGATCCCTTCTTGGACTTCTTCGATGGGAAATTAGTTGCATAATGTCCCATCTCATGACAATTAAAGCATCTCACTTTAGACTTGTCACCCTTCTTCCCTCCATGAGAAGAATTCGATTCAGAATGGGACGCCTTCCCATTCCCTTTCCTTGCCTTACTAGCTAAGGCCAAATTTTCTTCATCATGATCCTTGGATGAAGAACCATCTTGTGTGCACCTCCTGATCTCCTCCTGCATGAGATCCAACCATAATCATTCCCAATCCGACAGTTTCTTCCTTCCATTCATAAAGTCCTAGTATCTATTCCAGCTCTTTGGAAGGCCAAGGAGAGCGAGGCTCACCATATCATCATTGGTAGTAGTTGTTCCCACACTTCCAAGCTCATCCCTAAAGGTGGTGAGCTTGTTCAGATATGTGGAAATAGTATCACCGTTCTCCATCTTGATTCTTCGAAGCTTATCCTTGAGCGCCAATTTCCTCTGGTCACTACTGTTTTGGTAGGGGCCCTTCAATTTCCTCCACATTGAATATGGAACATCCTTCCCATGGAGAATCAAGACAATATGGTCTTGAACTCCCTCAAGGATGATCCGTCTCACCCTTGCCACACATTTCATCCACTCATCCAACTCTTGTGCATTGGTTGAACCTGGCTTTAATATTTCTTGATTAATGAAATCCTTCAAGCCATTATCTTCGAATACAACCTCCATGCGATCTTTCCATGCTATGTAATTCGAGCAGCCTTCCAAGGCATACTTGAGTCTCAAGCCATAGAACACCATTGGCCAACCTTGAAGTATGATAAGAATTCGATTTGCACCAGCAACCCTGAACTTCAAACTTCGAATCCTCTTCTTCGTATACTATTCACAGTTCCGATAATCTTAGCTCTGATACCATGTAGAAATTTCTACAAATCAGCTAGCTCTAATACCATGTAGAGATTCTGAAAATTCTTTACAAATCTACCTCTAAGATCATGGTAGAAAATATGACTGTAGATTAACTCGATAATGCAATATACCAAAGAAAACTACTATAATCTACTTCTACTAACAATTTTCTTTGCGGAAGCTTAAATATTGAGCAAGATCAAGTTGAAGACATATAACCAAAAGAATAAGAATCAATGCACATGAAACACATAAAATACTCAAGGGAAAGCCTCAACTAAAAACCCCACTATCTGTATTGCCATACAAGGTGGAAATACATCAGAATTATACAAAGCCTTAGCTCTCATAGCTAGCCAACTCTCAGTACAATCCTCTTGGATGCTCATAGGAAAACTTGGCTTCTCACAAGCCTTCTCCTTTGTCCTCCAAGCTCCTATTTCCTTGCATAGTTACCTTTGGGATGATCTCCTTCACCTAGTGTAACACTGCTCTCACACACTGCTCTAACAAACTATCAGAACTGCATAATCCTCAAGGAAACTTACCTTGACTACATCTATGAGTTTCCTTTATAGGAGAAAACATGCAGCTGATAGTACACTGTACTTGACTTTAATCTGAATTGGGTCTTTCTCTAAATAGACATGCATGAGTTCCTGATGAGGTAATCTTCAGTTATCTGGAGTACACTGGTTGAGTGCATGCATGCATCAACTGGCTGATAACTCATAATTAGTTCCTCAAACAGTTTGGGACTAATTTAACTGGACTTAACTTAGTAAACTGAGTTAACTAATTACGACTCAAATATAACTCAATCTTATCTCCTTACATAAGGAATAATCTCCTTAATTTAAGGGATAATTGTTGGATGACTGCAGAAAGACTTCTAACTTGAATTTCTCCAGCTAATTAATCCATAATGAATTAATTAATTATTTCCAAGTAGTTGGTGAGACTAAATTCAATTTTAATTCACAATTTTAATTTAAGGACAAATTAAAATTGGAATATTCTGGATTCTATTTTTATCATTTCTTGTTGCGATTTTCAACATATATTTGTTTTAGCTTAGGTACCAATATCCCGAGCCTATAGCCATAAACTAATGGGAAACCAAGATAGATCCATTACCATCTGTTAATATTTTTTCTGTTGAGATAAAACTTATATCATAGTTGCAGGTGTTTGGTAATACTTTGATAATCCAATATATATTTGTAAGTTTTAGCCATTAGCAATTTATTGTTGCAAATAGATTCTTAATAAAACATAAAGGATACAATGAAAAACACAAAAAACTATATAGATATTTTATCCTAGAAACCCAAACTTAGGAAAACCAACACGATTTTTTTATTATTATATTTTATGTACATTATTACAATCCAATATATATCTCGTGGCATACAAGAACCATCAATCCAACCATAGTTCCTTAATCGAAACTCCAAAACCATGGGAAAAACCACAATGTGCCACAAGACCGTTTTTAGCAAAACCATGGGCCAAAAATCACATATAAGTTCTACAAAGGATATAACACATCCCCAAAATTATCCAAGTTATTATTTTCTTTGCATACAGGGGGCCATAAGAGTACATAGTCAAGAATTCAGTGTAGTGATGCCCATTGTTTCTATATACTAAGAGAAATTTTTAGTGCTCATATATTTTGTTAATGCATCTGTAACATTCTTCAAAGTGTCCGCCTTTACCAGCAACACCTTCTTGTCTTTAATCATATCCCTCAAAAAGTTATATTAAACATAAATATGCTGTCTTTGAATAATAAGTAGGATTCTTCACTAAACAAATTGCACTTTGGCTATCACAACCTATTCTTATATCTTGTTGTGCCAAACCCATACCTTAACACAATATATGTAACATAATTTCTTCCTTGTTTGCATGAATGGTTGCAATGTATTCAACTTTTGTAGTTGAATTTTCCACTACAGATTGTCTCTTGCTCATCCAATTGATTTCTCCTTTGAATAGGTTAAACTTATACCCAATTGTAGATCTCCTATGATCCATATCTCTAGCCTAATTTACATCAAACAATTCATGAATATCCAACACTCTATATAATCTTGATCTCGATTTGTAGCACAATCCATATCCAGTAGCACCACAAAAATACTTGGAAAATCTCTTCGTTGTTCTCTAATGCAATATTCCCATTTTTTATATACACATACCCAATACTCCCATTACATGTGCAATGTACAATCTAGTATATTCCATAGCATACATCAAACTTCCAACTGCAATAGCTATGGTACATGGGTTTTTTGCTCTTCCTCTTCCTGTGTCTTGGGATATTGATATGAAGATAAATTTATAGCTACAGGAATAAGGGCCTTCACTGATTTTATTTATTTCATATTAAGCCTTTGCAATATTGTCAAGACATTCTTCCTTTGATTTAGCTGGAGTTTCCTCTTTTCTTGATCTCTCTTAATTTTCATGCCCAAGGTAAAATTTGTAGCATCAAGATCCTTCATGTAAAATTTAGAGGATGATTGGGTTTTCATTTCCTACATTATTTTCCTATCATTTCCAATCAACAACATATCATCCACATACAAGACCAAATAAATAACATGATGACCAAATAATTTAAAATACATACAATAATATGCTTTGTTTCTTGTAAAGCCAAGTCCCTATATATGTGTATCAAATCTTTAATACCACATCCTTAGTGATTTGTTCAACCCATAAAAGGACTTTTTCCACCTACATACCAACTCTTTCTTACCATTCGCTATAAATCCTTCTAGTTGCTTCGATCTCTTCTTCCAAATCCCCATGTTGGAATGTTGTATTCAGATCCATCTATTCTACCTCAAAATCAAAAGTAACAAAAATATATCAAAAAATCTAATAGAAGCTAGCTTTGCAACAAGAGAAAACATATAACCAAAATCATTTCCTTACACCTAGGAATAACATTTTTCTACTAATCGAGCTTTGTATTTCTCCACTTTTCTTTATACTTTCAACTTCTTCTTAAACACTCGTTTGTTTCCAATGGGTTTTCATCCAGCCAACAAATACATGCAGGGATTCACTCAGTGAACCTCTAACATATCACGCGTGTTCATGGCATATTAAACAATACCCTTTATTTGACTACATATTGGAAAATCCCTCTAAAAAACACATTATTTAACCCCCTACCAATATGAACCTGATACAACTTCCCAATTTAAAAAACTACTACTTTCACTAGATATTATAGATATCCATTTTTTCATTAACATTTTTTATACCCCTTTATATTTTTTCACTAAATTTAAGCTCCATTTTTTATATTTTCTAATATAAAAACCCTTTACCCCCTATGTATCCCCCCATATATTATGTCATTTTCCCTTAATATATATCCCCCAATATGAACCCACATGGTATGATATTTCTCCCCTAGTGAAGCCCCCATGCAAATACACTAGATTCCAAGCCTCATTCTTTTCCAAAGATGTCATTTCTTCAACCATGGCCTTTTCCCATCGTGTTACATCATTTGAATCCATCTACTTTGTAATAGTTATATGATCATCATGCCAAAAAGGACCCTTGTTTTCCCTTTACACCTTCCTTGAAGCCAAATTTACCTCCACGCTTCCACTATGACACTTTGATATCAATGGAACCAATTTTTTTTTTCCTTACATCTATTTTTTTTTCTCTGCAATGACTAAATTCTATTAACTGTAAATCAAAATAATTTTACATGGAGTTGAGGCTACAGGGGTCAGAGCTCAAGAGCCATCAACGTTGCAGAACTGACCCATTACAAAAAGAAACTGGGGATAACAGTTACAAAGTGCTAACAAACTGACATTAGACCCAGACATAGACTGATAGAAAGAGAGAAATACATCAGAAACAGATAAGCAGAGTTTCTGTGCAGACATCCGGTAAGAGGACGAACCCTTCCTCAGAGGGAAGCCAAAACCTGAGACTGACAAAGCCGAGCTGGAGCGAGAGAAAAAAGCCTGGAGGTAGCCATCTGAGCAAAAACCAGGAACCAAAAGGAGAAGTGCGATCACAGATGTCAATCGGCTTCCGCATCCTCCCCATGAGTCTTCTCAACATCCCGACACGCGCTGCCAATTCCAAGATTCGCATTGCTATCCGTCGCATTGAAAGGGTTCGCCTAGCTGAGACTGGTGGTGCCTTTGTCCCTTGCCACATCAATTGGGCCAATGTCATCCAGAGGAGGGATGCTTATTGGCTGAATATTCTCCTGACTAAGCTCACCCACTTGCCGAATTTCTTGATCTCCCTCATCCATGGAGTGCTCACTGCCGTGAGAAGGATTGGGTGCAATGCAAGACAGAGGGGAGATTTTATTTTCTTCTTTCGAGAGAATAATAGCAATGTGAGCAGTAACCAATGGCCTGTTCAAGTTACTTTGAAATTTGAAATGCGTTTTTTGGAAAGCACTGTTAGGAATAGGCTTGTGACCAGGGCTCGAGGGAGGCAAATCCTCTTGAGAGGAGGTAAGGTTAATGGGCAAGTGAGCTAGGTCTGCCGAATGGCTAACAAAAGGCCACTTGCCACTACCTTGGCGTCCCCTAGAGCGGTTCCGCCTGCTTTGGTGTTTCATTTTGACAAGCGAAGGAGAGGACATTGGGAAACCAAAGAGACTAGGGCTAGGAGAAGGGGAGTGGTCGAATTGAACCAGAGACCAGGGAACACAAACGAAGAAGACAAGAGATGGAGAAACAACACAATCAATACAAAAAACAAAAGCCTCAGACAGCTTACCCCGAATCACCGAACTGATCCCTCTGTGGAGAGCGTTGGCGCATTACAAATTACTACCAAAGAGAACTAGAGCTAGCCTGGAACTTGCCTTTGATAATGATCCTTTGCTTAACATCACAACACACCTTAAACCAAAGCCTGGAGCCGGAAGACTGAACGCCGGAGGTGAATTGAGCACAGGAGGTCGGCATGCTTATAACCATCACTGGGTTGCGTTGGAGCGCATCCTTCTTAAATGTGAACATCCTGCAGTGTCCTTCCCTCATTAATACATTCCCGCTGCGAGAGATAGAGATCTGGGAGGCCACGCTGCTATGCAGGTGGCGGTACCTGAGGTCTTTAGTTTGCATGAGGGACATTCAATGTTCGAATGACACCCACATCTGGGGTCCTTACATCTATTAGAGCCTGGAGATAAATCATTTGCAAAGCCTCTCTTTCTTCTAATCCTAGCTACTTAAATCTCCAATTCAATCATCAAAGTTATTATGGAGCTTGCATGAATAATTATTGGGCATGCCTTTCTTTACTGACATCTCACCTCATCAACAAGTCTTGACAAATTATAGGTTGGATCATTATTATTATAACCACAAGGAATAGGAAGTAAGTCATCATATCTTCTCATTTTGGAGCCTTGATGATTGTTGGTCTTGCCATTTTCTCAATTTGGAGTCCAAGTTCTAGTTTAAACCTAAAATCATTTTATCAACAGAGCCCCCAAATTATTGTGACATCCAGATACCAAATGATCCAAGGTCTTATCAATCTTTATAAATCACACAATCCATATATCCTTATGCCCGTATACCTCTTTTTTGTTTCATTAGTACTCAATCCAAGATCTAGCCCCTCACTTCACTTGTAATACCTTTATCACCTGAATAAATATTGGACTTGTAATGTATTAATAGATCAAGCTTCATCACTCAAACCTTTGTTAATAAGGATTATTTTTTATCCATATACCTTTGGCAACTTAAAGTTGGTTCGTACCTTTCAATATAGATCCGTTTAGTTACTAAATCATGCACTTCGTGATGTCCCATATAATTTTTGATATGTTAATACATCAATGTTCTAATAGTGTTACCTTTAACTGAGACACCTCGTAACCTAAACTTCAGCCTGCAACATTTGAAACTTAGATGTGAATTGATTGGCATGCAAGGAATAATCTTATTGAATCTCGACATTTCCCAGTTTATTTCATCATTTCTATCCTTTGTTTTATATGAATAGAGATTTCATTTCCAATTCATAGATAGAGACATGGCTCCATTTCTAGTTTTTTATAGTACCATGAAGTCAAACTCAGCGGATTGGTTTAAAATTTTAGGCTCTCCACAAAGCTATGGGATATTCAACCTTGTCATCTATAGGTCATGCAATCCAATCTATCATGGAATATTTACGTATAGGCCACAATACCTTTCCATCTCCTGATGAAGATTTAAACCCTAAATTTGTGGGTTTTCAAACCAATTTCTACCACTGTAACACAACTTTGTATCATATTTAAAACATAATTTTATATCTACATAAATCCATTTCCAGAATTAATTTGGAGATTAAATATAGATTAGAAACAACATATATAGAGTGGAAATAAATAAATGCACCTCAATTTCAATTATAAAATGATAGCCCTAACATTATTTGTACAATTTTCTTAACCACACATAATTGAGATCCTTTTCTCATATTTCACTTTCTTTGTGTCTCTTTTTCCTCAAATAAATTATACACACACACACACACACACACATAAACTACTCTCATAATTTTTAGTTCATGAAATCTAACCAAAGTTTTAATATTCCTAAAAAACCCTCTAAAATAGCATATCAATTTGATTACATGGAAAATAATTTCCAACTCATTAAGCCTTCATAAAAACTCTAAATTTCCCTTTGGAACATATTTAGAAACTTAGAAAATGCATTTAATTTAATTAAGGGAACCCACTTCCTTTAGTAAATTCCAAGGCCCCCTAAGGTTTAATTGTAAATTTTTGACTTAGGTTTTATGTTCCTGCATCATATCATCATCAATAATAAACAAAGAAAAAAATAAATGGAAATTAGGTGGAGTATACCTTTCTAGTTGCCTTCTTTCATGAACTGATCTCCTCAAAACCAGAGTATGTGGTTCTTTTTCTTGTTATTCATGTTAATCTATAGAGTTTAAATCACCATCCTTTAGTTCAAACTCTATCTCTTTAGTTATTTCTCCCTTAGTAGGAATTCATGTTTGATAACATCTTTCACTTCTCTAAATACCATATCTTGACTGTACATATCCTTCTTTCTTTATGGGTTCCAAAGCTTGTAACTTTTTAAATCATCTTTATAACCGATAAAAATGTACCTTTCAAATTTTCTTTCCAACTTAGTTCTATTTTCACTTTGAACATGTACATATACATCACAACCAAATACCCTGAGATGTGTGAGGGATGGTTCCTTACCAATATATAACTCATGTGGAGTCTTATAATCCAATGTTGATGAGAATTATCTATTTACCAAATAACATGTAATATCCATTGCCTCTACCTAGAATTATTATTCTAATCGAGCACCGTTAATCACACTTCTTGTTTGGTCCATTAACTTCTTATTAATCCTTTCTGTAACTCCATTATTTTGAGGTGTGTATGGGTTAGTTTTTTTTTGTGTTATACCAAACTTCTTACATAAATATTCAAATTCTTGCTTGCAGAACTCTCTTCCATTATCCAAACCCAACACCTTAATTTCCTTCTTTGTATAATTCTGTACAGAGCCTTAAATTCTTTAAATATGTCAAAGACTTCATATTTATTCCTCAGGAAATATATCCGTGTATTCCTCAAGAATTCATCTATAAATGATATGTAGTACACATACTTACCCAATGATGCAAAATTGATATAAGTCTAAACACATTATATGCAATAGTTGTAGTATTCACTTTGCCCTTTTAGCATCAAAGAAGATATCACTCAATTTTATTTCCCATATAAACAATGTTCAAAAAAATCAAACTCTAGGGAGTAATTAGACATACTTTCTACCACACATTTACCATGCAGTACTCGAAGGGCCTTCTCTCTTATATGTCCTAGTATTTTATACCACAACATAGTTTTTTTGATTGAAGCTACAATATTTATTCCTTCATCTCCTCCACTCTCAATAATAATGGAATTATTGCACCTATTACATATTAGAAATTAAATAACAAAGAAATGGAACACATAAAATATTACGAAAACACAAACACATAAATGCATAAAACAAGAGAGACACAAATATACGCGGTTCACCCAATGTGGGTCACATCCACGGGGAAATAGCCAATCCTCCCTTTATGGTTAAGAGCATGTGTTTCATCCTAAGAGGTCACATGTTATGAAACCAGCTCAAGAAAAGATAGAAAAGATAGATCAATGCCTTAGAATTCAGCCTCTTCGAGGGGGCAACCTCCTTTACATTACATAAATGAACAATTCTTGGATATAACA